>DVVJ01000209.1:0-17758 GCA_018234505.1 Junonia neildi neildi
AGAAGATAGCAAATGACCTCCCCTTCACCCCTGTTCGATTTGATCCACACTTTCTGGGACACCCTGTATATGTACCCGAACTATTCAATCAAAACATTGTTCTGTACCACTATCTGAGATTATGCATACAAAGAATCAAACTTCTACAGCTTTATTGTATATTAATGGTACACTTATAATACAAGAAAACAACTGTTACCTATTCTGTTGAATAACAAGACTTCGAAAGCCTCTCAAGGTTTAAAGGTTAAAGTGTTATTTTCGTTTCATCAGTCGATAACAAAGAATTACAGCGGTATTCATATTCAGTATATGATAATTTAACTATGACAAATCGTGTTTCCTGTTGTTCATTTTCATGTAATGCAGACAAAGAAATAACCAAAACAATTAAAATCACGACGTTGGAAAGTTGTGTTCCGATACATACTGAATTCTGTTTTTAATTTATACATTAAAACCGAAATGAAGTTTTACACTTGAAAATTTAATAATATTAAAAAAAGATTTTGTTTTAATACCTATTCGTTTTCTCGTGACATTGTTACAAAGTGGAACTCGTAATAATAAAATTCTATGGAAAACTGTTTTATAAACAATTACTTATTTTATATTTTTATTTATAAGTATGGATATTTCAATTGTTATCTATATAAAAGTGAAAGAAAACATAAACAATCTTAACTTTTCTTGTTAAATCAACAAAATTCGTTATAATTTCGAAAATTAGACTCGAAATTTAGACTGAAAAACAGGACTGGAAGCCATATACAGTAAGTATATGACTTCCAGTGCTGTTTTTCAGTCATTAACTATAAGAAATACAGCATAACAATAACATACGTAGACACTATATATTTTTAAGCTAAGGATACAATGTCGTCTGTTATCACGAGACATTAAGCTCTTCTCGGATTTCCGAGGGTGGGTCGCCGTTGTTTATGCGTCGAGTTCCAAAGAACGGCGGACACAATGTCGCATTGTATCGGGACGCGTGGGTCGAGCCTGAAACAGCACACGAGATTAGGTACAGTAGAAATGGTACTAGGTACATGCTTTGTATTAAAGTATTCCGTAAATGTATGGGTCTTTACATGAAATAGTATTTTTGCATTTGTACATTTCTAGTGAGGGATTAAAACATCTTTTTTACGGCTTAAACGTCTTACTTCACGGGAAAGACGAAAAAGATGTATGATAACAGTTTGTAGAGGTCTCGCTGTTAGGCAAATTTCCTTTTTCCTTTTACTTGCCCAAATGTTGGGAAAGTATGATTGGACTACCGATACACGCTTGTATACTCCAGGTGTGTTCCTTCAATACTGAGAACTGATTTTGAACACTCCTAAAAACTCCGCGGGGTTCTTCTAGTAAGCCTGGGTTTGAAACCGGGAACATCCTTTGTGATTCCGATTCATATTTTTATAGTTTATATTCATTATAGTAACGTACCTAAGTTAAACACATAAATAAAACGTATATTTTAATTTTCTCCGAATCAATTTAAATTCCATGTAACCATCAAAACTAATTAGGACATCACATGACGTCATGATATGAAGTCATACGTCCCAATTAGTTATTGTTATTGTCTGTTATCTACGTGCCAACGTATTGACTTTTATACAGCTATTTATCATTTCATGGGTTTTCATTAAACTCGCGTCATTATTACTGCGGCCTTAAATATTCTGAACAATTAACTTTTATGAAATCTAAATGTTCTACTAAAAATAATCTGTTATGTAAAATGTAATATTTTCAGGATTGGTTTTACACGCTTATGACTTGACGCAATATTTTCGCTGATTTTCCTGTATTGTTTATTGTAAAAGATTATTTAAATATGTACTAAGGAAGGACGAAAATACCTAATTGTTATTTTCGCATTGTTTATTACAATCGGGATATCCCATGCTTAATATACATAATATTTTCTATCGCTTAGTTCTGCGCGTAAAACTCATAAAGTGGGTCACATGGACGCTTATGTGATTATTAATTTGTAGCATTGTTTTATTGAAGTCGGACAACGCAGCTTTGTTCGCGTTCGCGTGAAAGTATCTTACACAGTTACACGTTGATAAATATATTACGGAGACTGTAGGATTTCTCGAAACAATAGGTAATCTCATAAATAAATTGCTCATTATCTGTTTTTTGTTCCTCGTTAGACTGCTTTATTTTTGGCAGGAGTTTCTATCTTTATTAGATATATTACTTAAAACCGCGAAGTCTTTGAATTAAAAATTCAATTTATCAAATATCCAAAATAGTCGATTTATATATTGAAAATTATTTTAATATAAAGTGCAAATATTTAATAGCGAATAAAAAGCAAAGATAGAAATCGAATTAAACATAGATACAAAAATGTTGATAATTTGATCTTCAAAAACTGGGTAATTAGAACGAGTTCGTACCTAGACCGATACAGTTAGTTTCGGTACTGACTCACCAATGTCGAATGATTGCGCTAACCCAAATTGTCAAAACACATGTGTAGCTTTTGTTTCAGTTACGTTGTTATTGTTTGATTAAACTACTTTAATGTGCACTTATAGTAATTTATGTGTCACATAAATTCTTATATAATTATAGTCCTTAGCTGAAATATGTTGATAACTAAAAATTTTAAACAAAATAACGTTGCCGTTCGTGAAATCGATCGTTTGACATGCTAACTATGTAAATAATTAATAATTAAATATGTATATAATTTATGTTCTACCCAACATTCTTTGCACATTAATATTCTTTACTGAAATATGTAAAAGCAAAAAATTGCTAATGCGCCTAAAACACATTTTTAAATAAAAATATTATTTATTATATCATTGAAAAGGCATCATTACAATTTATAGCTTCTTTTCAATAAATACACATATAGGTGTGCAAAAAGTGATTAATATCTCAATAATAATCGTTTGTTGAAACACGTGTTATTAGCTCATAATAAAGTCAGGATGCGACCTCTCAAAACTCTGGCACGTTTGAGTCATAGATAGCCCTTTGTTCGCCGCTGCGGCGTTGCGCGTAGTAGCACTGACATTGACCATCACATTCTACTGTACTTAGCATACGATTAAAAAATATTAACGTCGCACGCTGCAGCGTTATATCCACGATCTACGCGCTATTAGCATCGATATGACATTTTATCGATGTAATTTATTCAAAACTGCCCAGTTGTTCTTATGCACGATCGGCTTATTCGCTAAACTCACTAAATAAAGACAATCTGTGACGGTTCTTAGCAGATTATGCAAATAGAGTCATTTAATACCTTTCGAGACTAAAAATTTATGCTGAAGGTTGTATTTGTTGTCGTTCGATCGTGATGCAGACGATGCCGAACGAGATTGAGCCCGCAGCGCGTTTGCGGAAGAACGTGTCGAGTATCGGAATCATTTTCGTCGGCGAGTGCGATGATAGGTCGATGCGGCACTTTACGAACGAGATTATATTCCAAATATTTTACAAGATTTTTAATGAGAGACCTTGCCGGGGATCGATATTGGCTATCCTTTAGGGAAGACAAGTAGGTAAACAAGGTTTCCGTTTATGGATCGGCAATGCATCGACCGCCCACGTATCGCTCAGAAATCGATGGAGGCGTTGTACTAAAACACTGCAAACAATCTTTCGGTAATTCGCTCGTTCACGGAAGTATTTATCTCGTACTGGTTCACCGTGTGTAACATGTAAAATGATTTAAATCATACAAATGGAAGTATAATTGTTTTCTTGCTCCGTTTATGCGTGGGCCGCTTGTCTAATTTGTGGGTGACCGGCACGTTAAAACGTATCAGTTGTTAAAATGTTGAGAAGAAAATTGTTTGATCTAATGAATACTTAATATATTGAATTGACACCTTATAAACAAAAGAAGCTACTTCTTTGTTTTAAATTAGACAGATTCATGTCTTATCCATTGACGTAGTCAGCAGTTTCTTTTACGTGATACGTTCGGAGCTCGAAAGCTTTTGTTTACATAATAATATAATTACGAATGCGTAAACCGTGATCACTTTTGTTTTCAAACGTCTTTCTTAGCGAGCCTCGTGACCTTGATTATTATCCACCTCCGCCCGCGCAGCTGCACATTGTCTGCAGTCGTTTGTCATCAGACGTGACATGATTTCCCTTTTTAATCAAATACACGATATATTAATAAGCGAAAGTTTTTTTTTTTATTAACACTCCCGTCGCGACTCGGTAAATTTGAGAAAATGTAAATAATTTGTCATAGCTCGTTAGAAATACAAAAAATGTACATACATTAGTTTGAAGATTCTAATTATTCTTTAAGTCTAGATTTATTTGTAGGGTAATTTGTTTTCCGCCGTGATCATTTATGTTTTCCGATTAATGCAATAATTATAGTAATTTACCATAAATAATATTTATATGAAATAATTTTTTATCTCCGAGTTAGTCCTATTTACCGCAAGTGTTAATGACTTGAACAACAGCCTGATAGGGTTAATGAGCGCTTACATATGCAACTGCTACGGAAACGTTCCGTCGTCTTTCCTATACCGACGGAATATTTTAATTGCGTTGAAACTATGTTAAACTATCATACAACTAATTTGTTTTGATTTACAATATCCTTTAGAAGGAAAATTAGGTATGACTCATTAATCTTACTGTATAATAACTCGGTTCTTGGAGAATGTCGTATGCGAAGCAAAAACAGAAAAAATAAATGCCTCGAGGTTATATTCAAGAATAGGTTTCTTTTTAAACACATTCGAGATATCTTATTTTTTCTTTATAAAACACATACACCCACCTACGTGTGAATAATTTTACATATCAATACAATTGTAATCTCCTTTCTAATGGCTCATCATAAGTGTGACGGCGACCCCGAATATAAATTATGGGAACAAGTAATTTCGTGTATGAAGGATGACGAGCGGCTGTAATGTGGTAACACCTACACGGCTCTTCGACGAATCGAACTGTACCTACGCCAGCGTACTGACTTTCTGCCCCAATTACTTTAACATTGATAACGGCATCTGTACTGGAAAAGTCCAATTAGCCGCTGACACTCGTGGCGATCTCTTTCGTACAGGAAAAACCCTGGTCTTGATTTAGCAAAGGTTCTAAAAATCTGAAACCAATGCTAAATATCGGGTATACAAAAAGGTTTTGTGTTAAAACCGTATTAAAAAAAGGTTTCGAGAACTCGAAAGGTCCATCGATAAATAATAAATGGTGAGATAATTGAAAGAAACCCGGTTAATGTAGCGATGAAAGGAATTTGATGTTTGTCATACGTTAAATTCTTACAGTTTTTGTCGGGGCACGAGGCTGCGGCTGGTCAATGAGTCACGTGTGCAGGATCTTTGTTCTTCTGAGAAGAAGAACGGGCATGGCTCGGTGGGAAAGGTATTTTAATGCAGGTCGATGGACTGATTTCTCCTGTCCTGCTTACGAACGTTGCAGACCATTTAATATAATTAAATGTCTGGCTTACAATGACATCGGTGCGTTAGATTAACAAGGGGTTAAAGAGGGTTTCCACAGCTAAAAGCCATATAAACAAAATTGAATTAAATTGTAAGGGTTTCTAATTTAATATTACTTTGGCTACATGTCACATAAAACTATGTAGGTATATAAATTGGTCGCAGTATTTATCATTATCACCTTATTACATTAATTTATTAACAATTCGCCTTTAAATTTTAAATAAAATTAGGCAAATTATTTCAGAACAAAACAATTGTTCTTGAATAAGAAAATAGTGTGACATTTCGGTGCATAAATAATGAACCATATAAGTAGGTTTTGGAGCAAATTGCTTTATAATTTCAAACGTAACATTTTCATATTTCAAAAGAAAGTCATCAACTAATAAAACATTAGGCAATTTCGGTGAAAGATGACGAATCTATATTCACAAGTAATGTTCTGGTTGTACTTATGTATGACCAATTTTGACCTCGATGATTAATGAGAACCGTTATTCTTAACTGAGTTATTATTGTGTTAACTTTTGAAATACATGACCATCTTCTCTCGCCGCTAATGTGTTATAATTACCGAGAAACGAGTCGGAACCTATATGTCTACAACTACACGACTCCTCGTATTGTATAGGAAAAAATAAGCAAATGCTTTTCAGCCTCTTCCTGATTCGACGTCAAATTTACAACATCGAGATGTATCCCAGGAAGTCCATTTATAGGAGCTATTTCGATAAATTGTTTAGATTGTGTTAGACTCGTGGCTGTCGGATCAGGTTTCTGTGGAAGCACCATTTACGGCATAGGATTAATTCACCGTGGTCATTGCTTGAATCACGGATATACTTTGAAACATTTTAACGATCACTTATTATGTATGCTTGTTTTTATTTAGAATACAATCGGCTTTTCTATACTAACTATATTCGTGCGGTTTCCTTATTTAGCGCCTTATTTATCTAATTTTAAAGTGTGCGTGACCGGCGTAATGAACTGGATGCCCGGTATTTAGCCATAAAGAGATCAGCTCTTAATTTTTTGCGTATCACTTCTTATTACTCTTCGGCTATATTGAATTGTTATGGTACTCGTTAAAAATTAATTTGTCGACAAAAAAAATGTTAAAAGCGTGTTTTCCTGTTATAGAGTAACAAATTGTGTTTTCAGCGCGCAATCGAAAATTATTTTCAAAAATTATATTTAAACAATCTTACCGATAAAATAGATTTATAATATGAATATTAACTGTTTATTGCGGGACACATTTGCTGTGAAAATACACAGACCATGTTATGTAGAGCAGGGACATTAAGTTGTTTTTATTCTTTTCAAGCTGTCAACTCGTAATTTCTTAATATCGAGAGACAAAGAGATGTGAGGCAATGACGCGCTAGAGCGGCGACCGATTTTTCTTTCGTTAGTCTTGGCGGCCCAGTAATGAACCATTTGGGTCATTGGACCTCGCCGTTTGTCGGCTACTCGCCGCCTCACTCGCCTCCGGTGCTATTATATTTTTTTTTGCCACCAATTGAATTGTCTGACTCGGTCGAGAACTCAGGTTTGTGTCACGCTGTCGATACAATGTTTTACCTCATTGTAAAAACATTAAGGTGTGCATAAATAATTCCGTCCGCTGTTTTGGCGTAAGAAAAGCTAACGGAAAACAAGCTAACGGTAACTACAGGAAGGGTGTGCTGAATCAGACGAGCGCAAGCAGATCATAATTACTGGTTTCTCGCCTTGCGCAACGTTTGTGCAAAATATTAGCTTTGACCATTTCTCCTTATATAACTTGAATTATTTTTATCTTGCGTTTATAGGTCAAGCATGGCCGACACAAAGGTTTCACCCTCAGGGTGTATAAAACCACAGAAGCGAGTGATTATTGGCAGTGACATACATCATCGCTGGATTAGCAATAATTATCGTTCTCGTAAAGGCGTGTTGTCTCCTATGTTTATAAATATTGAACGTACGGTCTGTTTGTGTTCCATGAATATGTACGAAGAACTTGACACTCGGCTCCGAACTTAGGTTAAGTCAATAAAGTACATTATATCAAACACGAGAACCTATGTATGTACGTTAAATCGGTTCTATTAACTGCTTGATCAAATATTATGGTTGTATCGTTATCATAACACACTTTCTAATTATTTTCTGAATAAATACAGTTAAAATCAGCGATAGTAATTGACCTTATTTATTCAGACAATAAATGTTGCTATTAATTTTATTATTGAATTTATTTGTAACTTAGGTTGGGCTGGGCTTGGTTTCATTGTTAATACCTTCATTTTTAATTAAATTATAAGGTAACTGACATCGTAAAAAATAGTTTACGGGGCTTGTTTGTCAAAGATTCGAAAAAATAGGTATAAACTTAAATTATAAAAGTGAAAGTGAAACTTTAAATGTATAATATTACTTTCGTCTTAATTAAAAATGCAATAAGGTTGACCACAGAGCACATTAGGAAGTCGTTAAAATCCTTACGTCAACAATTCAATTGAAAAAGTTTTTCATTAAATGCCGAGAATAAAATGTCGTGTTATTGTAAACTATGACTAATTTTTCAACGAATATGTTTCGGTTATTTACATTTATCTTAAAAAATCGTCACAGGATATCCCATTCGGCAAAATATCCCATTCCATTCGATAAGAATAATTTCCGTAAAAAGTGCAATTAATCTAAGGGCTACCCATGATTCATCACCTACCTACTGATATTAATCACTAAGTTTAAGTTATTAGTATTAAATACCGTCTTACTCTTAATATATGTACTGTGTCACCTACAGCAAACACTAGAGGGATATACGAAAACATGTCACGAAAAGAGATTGCACCCGCGACCTTTGGCACTTGATTGAAATGATCACTACGCCACTGGGTCGTCCATATGAGTGTTCGTTTAATTTACGATCGAGAACATGTTAATCGTTAAACGAATCAATTTGAGGCTCTGTTTCTCGGTAACAAAACGTAGGCAGTCATTATTTATGTCGCAGTCTCGCGGGCTATCAATTTAATTTGTTTTATGTATTAACTTTCAACTTTCACTCGGTTTTAGGAACTTTGTACTTAAATATAATATTTATTTGCTTAGTCATGAGTTGTTTAGTTCTTCTTCTTATTCATTATCACTGAAATATTACGAAATAAAAGGATATAAGAGACTTTTTTCCATACTCTGATGAAACTGGTAGGATAAACTAAAAACTCGAACTAAGTCTATTGGATTATATATTAATCCAAAATTAGCAAACGTCATCATAGATTATATAATTAATTAAAATAGTCGCTTTAAATGTTTAAAACGGGTTATTCTTGTTGGTAATGAAACTTCAACAAAATACATACATGATATGAAATTGAAATGTTTATAGATATGCGATGTTTTTTTTCCAATGCCCCAAATGCATAATATTATATTAACATGCAGTTGAGTTTCGAAACAGAATCGACCTTCTGTGCCCGGCTCGCATAATGATTGAATGATTTCTTTTTTAATGAACTCATTTCATTGTATATTTGTAAGCCGATATGAATTAAACATGTCATAATTGTCATTTTTATTGTTACAGGTAAATATAAACAACGATTGCTGTGAAAGAAATGTCGGCGGTGAGGTTTATTTCGGCTTGAAATAACTAAAAAAAATGGTTTGTTAAACAAAAATACGTGACACTAACAGAATAATCGTTAATTACTCTCTCGCGTGGTCGCTCTGCGCGTCAAATAATAAATTCATCGTTTTTTAGCGCCGGTAACGAGACGATTGGGAACGCTATACTAAATACACACGACGAAAAAATACAGCGTTTATTATCTCGGTGACAATTTCTTGAAAGAGAACTATTAAAATAATTGTACACCTTGTCACAGAAACACAATTATTATATTCGATCTTGTTGCTACACAAGCAATAACTATCTAAACTATTAGTTACTTAATAGGTTTTTTATACCATACTTATCTAACAATACTTTTATTGTTAGCATTTTAAAGTTCTTGTAAAAGTTTAAATGCGAGAAAATAGATACATTTTAGACGATTTCACCTATTTTGCTTTTAAAATTTATATATTTTTTTATACAAAAGCATGGGTAAAAACGAACCTCAAGATCACATTTTCTAGTATCTATCAAGATCAAGATGGGTAACCACTATCAAGCCACAAGCATAATTGGTTATTTTATACCTATCAAAACAAATATTGTTTACGAGAACATTGTAACTATTGTGTATAATTTACTGATGTGGCATATTGGAGACGATTCCTATATCTCGTATCACCGAAAGTCCTTATTAGATTATTTTCAAATTTATTATGGGAATCAATCTGGATCTGGAACTCTGACTTATTATCTTTCGACAGTAAAAATACCTAATAAACTTTTCAAAAGCGTACCGTTTCATTGACGACAATATGAGAGCTTTATAAGTTTATCAAGTAGTCGTCGTATATTCGTATTATCTAGTCCGCGTATAACAGACAGTGTTAGTAGGGTGCGTTGGTTGTGCGAATGTAGCAACAGTGGATGCAGGCGGCAGTCGAACTGGCTCGGCGCGGCGTGGTAGTGAAGGTCAGTGCTCCTGCGATTCCGGCCGTAGTGCTCCGCGTTAGAGTCATAAGTGGCGAACCGCAGGAGAGAGGTGGCGGCGGTGGGGTCCTCGCGGCCGAGCGTGCGTTGCCTCCCTTCAGTCAGTTCAGTCGCAGCGGTGCACGCACGCCGCACGCAGTTCTCGCGCGCGCAACGAGAAGGTATGCAGGACCGCCGCAGACGTCGCACGACATGCACTTGCTTCCGGTGGCTGCTCTCCATAGCGATATCGTCTACTACGATTTTTTCACTATCGAAATTTTAAAGTGATATTCAACTTAGTTATCGTCTGGTTTACATGCTACAGGTGGTAGCAGCCATCGCTCAAGTGTGTGTTACGATCGGTGCTTATATTAGTGGAGTGTTAATTTGTGTTAGGAGAAAAGTGTCGGATATAATATGAAAATGTGTCGAACGCTGAAAATTATTAATTGATACACTTACACTCAATTTTTATAATTTATCAATTAATAAAACATACGTTTGTTATCTTATTATGAACAACATCATACATTATTTATTCGTCTATATAAATAATGTTTTACTAGGCCACTGTTTATTTACTATCATTTACAATAAGGAAAAACAATTGTAATTGGTTAACTAGTCATTTTGTTATTCGCCGAATTATTATGTGATATCATCACAAAAGGAATAAGTGCCTATCCGTTGTCCCAATATTAATGTTTGTATTACGATTATTTAATGCCGCGGTCAAGCAGCTGAAGCGGGACAGGCGAGGATGTCTCGGTCGCGGGCCATATGGCAGACCCGCCACTGGCCATATTAGGGACGCCATCAAGGCGACACTTGTTGCACTTATACGGTATAAATGGTCCACATAACAAGTTAACGCTCGAGTGACGTCTTATCATTATCAACAACTTAATGAAATCTATCAGCGAGGCACATTTATAAATATTAAAAGGTCGCGCCTGTTCTTTTTTGTCGATCGCTTTCGATTATGCTCCTCTGACGTGATCGGTAGCATAACTGCATAAGAGATAAGGCAGCGGGTCGCGAGCGCATTATGCAAGTCGCTAGTGGGAGCGGACGGCGCACTGGGCGGTTCGTTGACCAGTGCGTTGTCCCGCCACGCCGCCGCCCACCGCGAAGGTCGCGGCCCACACCCGACACAGCCTAACACCATAACACACTCGTATTCCTACTTCGCGAAATTTAACTCCGACACCGCATTGCTTTCCCTTACCGTTTACCGAATTTTGTCAATTGAGCGTTCGATACATTTTCATTCCAACTTCGTTACAGGTAGAGCCGATATGTGTTCAGTGAACTCGTTGCAAAAATCAGTTTTATTGTGAACGAAATAATTTACTCTATATAAAAAGTGGAAATTTTGATCTCAAAATGGTGACTTCGAGAATACCAGCTTATTCTCTAAATTCGGAGTTCAACAGGGAGTTCAGAAGTTTCCGCATAACACGAGCAACACCGCGTTCGACATTGTACGCCCCTGCCATTGTACCCATACACGAATACCCCAGAGTCAGCGTGCATGAGAGACGAGAGGCACTCAAGGCTGCATTGGCAAAAGCATGGTCCTCGAAGAGCAGCGAGAAAAAGAAGCATGACACGTGGACTGCTCCCAGCGAACAAACCAGAGCTGGTATTACGGCTGCCGATTTTGCTGCCAGGACACAGTACAAAGGAAATGTTAAAGGCGAAGAAGTTTCGCGTGTGGCGCTTGTCAGACACGAATTTGAAAGCAAGGATTCAGAACGTACACAACGATTAGACAAGATCGACAGCAGTCAACCGGCGAGTTTTACCTACGGGAGAGTTAGCGGAAACGGTGTCGACATACAGGAGACGCTGAAAAAGAACTGTGATAAAGGATTACACACTAACGATATCAGCTATAGCGATTACCTTAATAATGTTCCTAAATGTAAAACTAGCTTTGAAAATAATTTCCTTAAGCAAAACCTGGATGAGCGTTATAACAAACGAAACGGGTACGATGTCGCGTCGAAACGCATCGACAGGGACATTAACTTGAACAACGTCGAATACAGTAGCCTCAATGGTGACGCGTATGATTCTTTGAAATATTCGCGAGTCGCGAACGGAACAGAATCAGTGCAATTTAAAACTTACGGTAAAGTCGACACCGTTAAGAGTAAATTACTTAGCACAGATGGTCCAAAAACCGTGACGTCATGCAACGGAGAGAAATTGAACGGTTACAGTGACTCGGAGTGGCGGAACGGCAAGGAGCAACAGAGACCGTTGACGAGCGGCTCCAAGTCCGTCGTGGAGCAGAGGCTGGCTGAGAGGCTCGAAGTGAAGGTCGCGGAATTGCCCGCCCTGTACCTCGGCGTCGACTCGTGGACGCCTAAGTCTGCCGCTTTCCAGAAGAGTATGCGAGAACACGAGTGGAGCGTTTCGTATGTACTAAACATAATAGAACGATGAACCTACTAACATCTAACTTATCCCCCTACACTTTCCTCACAAACAACGATTTTTACCGTCTTCGAGTGTGCTTAGGAGCTTAACGTTCAAGTATAACGCGAGCCGATAAAGTCGAGGATCGTCGCAACCCAAGAAATAGGAAAAAAATAAATTAAACCTGCCCGGCTCATAGCCGGGAGTTCGAGTGCATCAACTTCGCTACTGGTTTAGAGTGCATAAGCGCTATTACATTCTCGTTTCGCAAACCAACGCAGCCTACTTCGCGTACCATTGCTTTTATAAACTATGTTTTCTTACTACTTTCATTGATTAAGTAAATATTATTTATTATGCTATAATTTTTCAAATTTTTGTAACGTTTAATACTCCGTAGCAGCTTTAGTCTTGTTATTTCTATCAGTAAACATTTTCGTAAAAGGTTCCATTCCATTGCTGTATCGGTTCACCGTTGACCGGCAGTGATCCCATCTACATTTTTCAATTATCTCTAAGATTATGGATCTGTAATATGGCTGTGACAGTAGCAGTAAGCTCTAGACAGCCACTTTAAGTTGTGTAAAGTCATTACACAAGCCGTCATGACTCACTGCTTGGGGTCTTTATTCCTGTCTTTAAGTTACGTTGCTTAATCTTTTTAATATTTTCCGTTGTCTAATGAATCAGAAATCGTTAAACTAATAGCATTAATTATTATAAATGATTAAAAATCGATAAAACTTCTATCTTTCGTAACTGTTGTGTTTGTTTTATAGAATTAAGCAAAAAATATCATTTATTTATTTTTGAATACACTTAAACGTAGTTCTTCCCAGTTGAATTAACCGCGGAATTTGGAAGACAATAATAAGTAAACATTCGCAAACCCGTGGGCGCTCTCGCAGCTATAACTTACAAGATTCGTCTCGATAGCATTTTAGTGAATGTTTCAAGGTCCCGTCCTGGTTTGTACGCTCGCAAAGGATTTGTCAACCTGGTTAACATTATGACGTAATTTATTTCGACTTTTATATGCATATCTTTCTCTAACAGAAAGCCTGTTGTCAAGTCATTGCTTAGAAATTTTATTTGCTACGTTAAATATATTCACATTTATTATTTAAATAAAATAAATTAGATGCTCAGACTGATTTAATAAAGAATTAGAATTTTAATAAGAGATATTATAAGATAATAAGCGTGAAATTAAACGACATTGGGGAGAAAGTGCATTTATGACTATGTGGTTTAATGTGCGGTTTTATCTCTAAACGTAAAACTTTAATTGCGTAACTCAACTCTAGTTTTCTAGTTTATCTAGCTAAAACGGCCATTTCTTTGAACGTGACGATACGCCGACTGTACGTTTCTGCTACACTTTAACAATTAACGTACGTGCACGATGGAAAGAAGATATTAAACGGGTTGCTCGTTTGATATCACGAGATAAATCACTCGGAACATACATACGTCTACTTTTATCAGAGCATATATCATTATCAAGTCAACAATAACTTTCTCCAAACATGATAAATGCGTTGTTTACATCATTTGCGTTTCTTTCCCGCTTCGGTCAGGCGATATGCGCGGCGCATCGTTGACGCGAACGGTGGCATTAACGGTCAGTTCACGTCCATCTGACAAATGTCAAAAGCTGCCCGTAGTTACGCAGCCTGATCAACTTTCACTGCAGACTGGGCCCGCGTCCCGCAGCCCCCTGCACCCTCTGCTCCGTACGCGTGCGCCATATCGCCCGACGTTAAAGACTCAGATCTCCGTAGCTGATGTAACAGTAACAGCATTCAAGTTTACGCATCTAACCCAAACATACGGTGGTTCCGTGTCACTTTTAACACGACGCTGCCTGAAACTAGTGATCGTGAGACGTTCAATTTTCTTCACTTGCTTTAGGTGATGTACCTTTTTAGCTAAGCTTGTAGAAAGTTAGGGATTTTTTTTATTGTCGTTCTTAAAATTCAATTTTATCGGTAAGTATGTAGTTTTGGGTGTAATAATAAAGTTAACTACCTTAGCTTTTAACATCCACCAACGAAACACGTATCTTTATCGTAGCTAATTGATATGTCGTTTGTGTTTCTTTTTCGTGACAGTGAGAGCCACGCTTGTCATTGACCCGAGAGCGCGGGCGGGCGATTAGTCGCGGCTGCAGTGTTGACACGGTTCACAGTAATCGCTCATCCGACGTGGCCTCGCTCAGCCGCCCGACAGTCGAGCGTCCGGAGCCCTAGACCGCCCCGTCATGCATTTCTAATTCTAAACGCAACGTTAAAATCTTATCGCTCTTTAAAAACGATACGACATTACTAAAAACTTGTCTTTATATTAAACGAGTCAAGGTGAAAACGTATAATGAACCTCAGAACAAATAATTATAAAAAAAAATATGTTAAGACCGTGTTTTATGCTAGGAATCCTTGACCGGCTGCAGACCGTTTCGCATTGAAGACCGTGGCTTTCGATTTCGCAAGAGCCTGCACTGCACCGGCCCCGATCGATTATGGTCATTGTGCTAAAAACGCTCCGCTCTCATCGCTATTTGCTCTACCTACGTGACCTTTAAACTTTGGCGTCTAATACATTTTACTCGTTTAACTTATGATTTCTCATATCGCTTTTTCTAATAAATCTATCATTCCGTTTAGAATTTCAGCAAAATAAACCGTGCAAAATGTTATGACATCAGGAAATATCTGTGGTACTGTAAATAGAAACGAGATGATTCAATCCGATGCACGTGTCCGGAGTGTCTAAATAAAGCACCGTTGTACGAATGCCGTATTTGCCTGAACGTTGACCGCAGTGTTAATGTTATCCTTCGTTACGTTTACACATAATCCGTTTGATTGATATCCGTAGGCCGTAGGCAACTGTAATTTAATAACCATCCTCTGTTGGTACATGTAATGTTTTCTAATTAACACTTTCAATTATATTCGTACGAAAGACAATTTACCGTAAAATCGATTTGTTTACACTTGTAACTTTGGGGTATAATAACCAAACTAATTAGAAATTATTACGAAGGGAAGGTTAGTCAATGGTTTTATTGTATATATCTCTTTATATAAATGCATTCTCAGGTATATCACGTGTAACACAGTTAATATAACAGATAAGTGTCTTATAAGATTAGAAGGCACGCGCGACATGAGATTCATATTTACTTAATCGATATCTCTACTGAATAAACTTAAAATCTAACTGTAAATATTAGAGGTATTATTTATGTAAAAATTAGATTTGTGGCGCCTTGGGGGTATATTTTTAATATTTATTTCTGTAAATATTGCTTTCATGACGTGGTCACTAATGATCTGCTTTTTGAGTGCAGCTGATGAAAGCGCACGATCTGTAGCAATGATCGCCATTCACAAATATCGATTTTCACATTTTGTCACTAACTAGATATCAATACAGAGATTTTTACTTATTTTTTTTCATTATTTTCACTTACGGTTCTTTATTACCTAATGTCATACATTGTACCCATATATAACTCATATAGATCGTAAAGTGCACGCCGCGTCACGACAATATTGCTGATCAAATTACAGCTTTCACCTCACCTTTTGTATCTATCTAAAACGGGAACATATTCGCTTCCTATATTCATTTCACGTAAAAGAGGAAAGTATAAATTCAACGCTGTTTTTATCACATTTTAAAAAGTGGGTTACATAACGTCTGCTCCTAAGTAGACTGCTCATTTAACAAATCATTTGCGATAACTGGCAAAGCTTTTACGTCTAACAAACTACAAACTTGATGTTATGTTGGAAAATTTTGAAGATAGCCTTTCGTCTACTTATTATAATTATTTTTGCATATCTTTATTTAACTGTTATGATAATATATTCATAATTATATTCATCTTCATAATTACGACAAAAGAAATCACAATATCAAAGAGATCGATTTAAAGTGGAATACAGTTTAAAATCGAAAAAGCGAAACGTCTCAGAAACGGGTTCCAACTTATTTCCTATACACGTTTTATGTGTTTAAAAAGCCAGTTTTTCCATATAATTTATATGTTTACATTTTAGAAATTGCCTAACAGCCGGTTCTCTCTACTTGTGTAACAGAATATGACACTGGCTGAATTATAATATCGATGTTGTCCATCGAAAGTGAATGTTCCGGTGTTTGTTATTCGCGGTGAATCGTGTGACGCGCTCCTTTGTTAACCGCTGGCACCTCGCGTCTACCCGTCTGGCGATTGAGCCGGTCAAAATGTAATGATTCTTCACTCATTGTCAATAGAATAGTGTACCGAAAATATGTTGTAATATAAAATTTTGCTAACAAAAATTTACGGCTTAATAACGAAACGTGAATAATTTTCTTACTATACTTTAGTTCATAAGACTACACATTAGTTTTTATCGTATGTTTTTGTTAGAATTTCAACAATAGTTTAAATTAATAGTTAAATAAGTTTTTTTTTGCGTAATACATTATTACCATTATTTAATATAATTATAATAGTTTATTTTAACTAAACCATTGTTACCACCATTTAACTTGAACCAGCGTAGTGTAGATAAATATACCTACTGTCGTTGTTTTCCTGCGAATGAGTCGACGGAAACATAGTAGCATTAATATATTATAATATCATTTGTCACATTCACGAACCATACAAAGCACCATACAAATTACATGGTTATGCGAAGTAAATTATACCTATCCCTTTGCTTACACGTTTATTATTTTTCTAGGAGAAATCTATGACCAAGGCTAAAAAAAAATGTTTGGTCATGATTTGACGCATTGAAACCAGTTTCCGAACTTTCTCATAGAGAAAATATCTTCAATTAATTACATAACACATCCGGTCTAGTCCTTCATCCTTGTGTATGAGTGTAGAGATTTAAAAACAAATCTTTTTTTAATGTAAATAATATATAATATACATGTAAAAGCTTTGCTCACTTATTGCCTATAAATATTTAAAAAAATTTAAACTTAAAACCAAAATGGTAATAGAGATTAATTTTCTATAAATAGGTTTGCAAAAAAATTACCGGGTTACCTGTTATATTCCTATTTTGTTATTAATTTTGAAATAATTAAAAATTCTTTCGCCAAAAAAGATAAAAATAGAAGCTATTTTAAATATAAAACCAAATTCATAATATTGTTTCGACATAACAAACATTGTTAGCGAGTGTTTCCGTTCTGTATTTGTTTTTTTTTGGTTATTATTAACGGAGTGAAAACATCGGTGACT
>DVVJ01000210.1:0-17744 GCA_018234505.1 Junonia neildi neildi
GTCCGGAGAGCTAAACGATGCGACGTGCACTCAACCAGCATCCTTCGCATTCATTAACACTGATACAAAATCGAGCACTTAGCACATAAAGCATGCGTGCAAACGGTGAAAGTTACGAACGAGCAAAGGACACATGACATGAACAAGCGAAAGGCATAACGAACGTTTCATTTACTGACCTGTGTCTACTATGACGTCGATGAGATCCATGCTCTTGGCGAACGCGTCCCGCAAGTTAATGTGGTGGAAGGAGACAATGGACCCCTCCCGCTTAGCGCGCTCGAGGGCCTCGCGCCGCTTGAGAGCCTTCTCACGCCGCATCTGATTCTTGTAAAACTCGGCGAAATTGTTGACGATAATGGGGATGGGTAACGCAATTACCAACACGCCGCAAATACAGCAAACTGAGCCGATGACCTTGCCCAACGGGGTCGTGGGGTAAATGTCACCGTATCCGACTGTGGTCATGGTGATGCCGGCCCACCAGAACGTTTCCGGAATAGAAATAAATTTAGTCCCCGGTTCTTCTTTCTCGGCAAAGTATGCCAGCGAAGAAAATATAAGCACTCCCATCGCGAGAAACAACATGAGCAGTCCTAGCTCTTTGTAAGAATTTCTGAGCGTAAAACCGAGCGATTGTAACCCGGTCGAGTGTCGAGCTAGTTTTAGAATGCGCAATATTCGCATGATTCGAAAGATTTGTACAACGCGACGCACATCTTGAAACTGGTCTGTCGCGTTTTTATTTGTTTCAAGTAGGAAAAGAGACACGAAATAAGGCAATATAGCCAACAAATCGATAACGTTCAGTCCACCTTTGAAGAACTTCCACTTGTCCGGTGAGGCACTAAATCGCAGCACGTATTCGAGCGTGAACCACGTGATGCACACGGCTTCGACCATGGCCAGCTGTGGGTTGTCCATGAGAGTGCCCTTCTCGTCGTACACTTGCATTTGAGGAATGGTGTTGAGAGTGAGCCCTATTGTGGACAGCACGATGAAGAGGATCGAAATAACTGCGATCACCTGCAAGCATCCAATGATTGAGCGAAAGACGCTCCCCGCCACCGTACTGTCACACTTCAAAATTGAATTTGTCAGTTGTGGTATGATATAAATAGTAGTAACAGTATAGTAATAAGAGTAGAAGTACAATTTGTGTTAAATAATGCGAGTGTTTATACAGAAACAACAAAATTTTGCACATCGGTAGATTTTAACAGTGGAATATGTAAGTAAAAGATAAAATAAATAATTATGTAGCCTTACTTATGTATGTACGTATTTACATTTTTAGCACAATTGAATACCAATGTATGTATAAACATTAATGGCCTTAAGAATACGCGATTTCGGTGTCAAAATAACATCTATTGGTGTTTTATTTTTGTTAGTAGTGTTGTGTGGTCGAGGTGTAGTAAATAAGTAAAAAATATACATGTACGTTAATGGACGGACATGCGTTTAGTCGAGACAAATGTGCCTAATAGGTTGTGTTAAACAACGCGCGTTCGTCCATCGTTCGCGTCTGTTAGTCGGATCAGTACGACGAAGCGGAAGCGCTGGTGGGTTCTGGGGAGTAGGGGTAAAGAATTCGGGAACGCCAGGACGGAAGGGGTGCGAGACGCCGGCGGACGACACTCAGCCGTGGTGGGAGGCGGCGCGGGCGCGGTGCGCGCACTGCGGACGACGGTCCGCAGGGCGCCGCGGGCCGTCCCGTGCGACCCCGCACGCGGGCCCCGGAGTGTCGCCGGCAGCGGCTGGTCACATCGCGTAAGCCCATCCCATATTTGCAATTTTTACGACAACAATTAAGCTTTGTTTTAATAAATGTGCTCTCGTTTGGAGAACTATCCACGCGGCTGTGAACATTAAAAATATATGTAACAAGGAGTTGACACGAAGGTGCCATATCCAGAAGGCATGTTTACGAATATTCTGATACAAAATAAAAACAAATCAATACTAAATTAATTAAGCATAACGATAAACAAAGCAGCTTTGATTAAAAAGGGATAGCTATACAAAAATTAAGACTAATTTTTAAAGTACATAAAGTTGTTATTTTATTTTATAAATAATTTGTGAATTCGAAGCTACTTTATTTGAATAAATTTATTTATTTCAATATAATAGTTACTATCTCTTTATTTAAAAAAATTATGAATGACTCGGATGTTGCTATCGAGATTATGGTTAAGATAATATAAAAAATTGAAGTCGATTTAGCCGTTGTAAGGATATGAATAAACAATTATTTTTCACTTTAGTACACATATCAATACTTTACTTTATTAATGTTAAAGAATGGTATAAAGAATGAAACGGTGTTTCTTCGGGGAGGTTCAAAATAATCACTGTGCAACAATCTTGTTGACACAAAATGTTAGGTCTTATCAATTTAATAAATCGAATATATTTTTGAAACTGTACAATCTCTCAAAACTAAAAAAGTAATCTTTTAACGTGATAAAAAAAAACTTAAGAAGCCAAAAGAAAACAAACATCAACGCGATTGAAAAATTGACGCATATTATAAAATAAATAATTTCGTTAGAAATTTACGAGAACAAAACTTTAAAATTCGTTGAATATACGTTGAACCAGTAGATGAAGTACTCATACTTACATAGATGGGCGTCTATACGTCGCTGTTGTCGAAAATCTCAAAGTAGGTAAACATTGCGACTTGCTTCTAAGTGGAAAATATTTGAACAAGGGTATCAGGCAAATTCGACAAAAGCGATCAGGTCACGATACAACATCGGAACACAACACCACATTCCAAGACATAAACAACAAACTGTCTACTCGGAAGTAAGAGTGATAGATGTTATTCATGCACCACAAGTACAACATTGACAGCTCACATTACAATCCATCCGTTTCATATGCATGCTTATAAATTTACCTACTTATGAAAGTCTGGAGACATTGGTGTATAAATAGTAAAACATACTGTTATTAACATAGGGTTGTTATTGATAAGTATGACTAGTACGAGTATATGTATATACAAGATCTGTGCAACGCTTTATTACATGTGTTTTCCTTATCCAATGGTTTACATAGATACAGTGCGTTTCCTTATATGGTAAAATCCAATATTTATATTGTGCGAAGCTGTGTATTGTGTACCTGCCTATGTGACATTGTTAAGTAAAATATTTTTTTTGTGTAGATACTTTTAGTTGTGAAAAATTATATTGGTAACTGTGCAAATGTGTAATATAAGAAACCTTAGCCCACAATGTACACAAGCATCTATTTCTACATAAATTTGAAATATAAGAGAAACATTTTAAAGTCATAAAATAGAGTTCTTAATACCTTTCACTTATAAATACAAATCCTTAGCAGCTTGCTGGAGTATTAATATTAATTTGGATAATTAACAGTATATTAAGTAAAGCATCAGTCAATACATTACCCTGGCTGCGATGCTCGTGGTCGGTTTTTCTAGTAAATCCCACAGCCACTTCTGGTACTGAGCACACGTACCCTGACCGAATTCTTCTTCTTCTCTCTGTCGCAAGCTTTCAGCTTCTTTTCTCATTTCTTCGTGCACATGTTCCTTTCTCTGATGGTATTTATGTTGACAACACGACTCCAGATATAGTTCATCCACGCCCCAATACTCTAGATCATCACTAAACGCCAACACGCACATCTCGTCCACCAAGTGTAATTTGCCAGTCCGATAGAAGTTTAAGATTGAACTAAAACTTTTCGGATGCCTGAAATGAGAAATTTAAATAACTTTATGTGTATTTCAAATACCAGTAATGTATGTCTCACGCAAACATGAAACAGGATTTAACAACAAGAAGGAGTAATTCTTTCTTAAGGCATTACCATAATAAAAATAATCATGTCAATATTCACCTATCAAAAAAATATTCATTGTCTTGCAACGAGTAGTCATCGCAGAGTTCTGTGATGGCTTCGTGCGTGTTGCAGTCGCGCAGCCTGCCGAGCCGCGTGTGTGGCAGCCGCTCCAGCGTCCGCCACAAGACTTCGTGCCGAACACCGCCGACGTTGATAATAACGCGCTTGCTAAGAGCTTTCGCTCGAAGCATCATAAACGGCTCCGGAGGTAAAGATGACATCGACCTAGAAGGTTTAGTAACAATTTTTATCGAAATTTAATCCATTACTTTAGAGTTCCAGCCTAGCTGTTGTTTAATGACTACAGTTCATGCTTGGCCTGACTTGACCGACGTAGAACCAGGCCTCCATAAGACGTCGCCAATCCCAGTCTTTCCCTAGAATGCTCCTAACATCATTCATCTTTTTTTCTCTAGCAAAACATTTGCGGCTGCAAATGTCCATGAGCGGTGGTGATCACTTATCAGCAAATAATCAAAATTAAAACATAATTTGCCTATTTATAAAGCAAAACGTAAGTTACGTAAATACCTATACGTAACAGTCTATTTGATACCCAAATTGATTAAAAAAATTTTTACGAGATGAATTTAAATACAACTGTTAGCACTAAGATAGAAGTTCTAGCTCGGACTTCTGGGACGAACAGATTGGATAAAATCGACGTGTTCATAGAGTCATTTCGGGTCTGATTATCTAATAAAAAATATTTAATAAAAAATCACTGTAACCACCTGGAGTGCGCCCGCTGCAGAGCGGCTGCAGCGGCCGCGGCGGACTGCGCGGGCGCGGGCGCCGGCGCGAGGCCGCGGTCGAGCTGCGCATCGTGCGCGGGCGCCGCGAAGCCCATGGGCGCGCGCGGGGGCGAGTCGCCCACGTGCCAGCGCGCGGCGCCGCGGCCCGCCCCCTCGCCCCCCATGCCGCTAGCTCATCGTGTCACGAGCGGTCGCCCCATCCGACTCAGTAACGCTATTCGATTGCAGCTTCAATCTGAAAGACAAATAAGTTGCTTAAATAATAATTGTCGTTAAACATAAAGTATGTATAAACTATGTATAAAAGTCACTAACAGACAAGGCCTATATTCGCGTAAATACCATTAAAACACAGACCTCAACGCCAAAAAACTCAATTCCATTAGCTTAAATGATGTAATTGCTACAGTTATTTCGATGGAAAGAAAAAAACTAGTTACTGACAGTGCTGGATCTATCCAAAGGCAAGTGAGGCCTGGGCCTAGGGCGGTACAATTTTAGGGGCGACAAATTTAGGGGATTAGCTTTTCTGGGGCGGCAACGTTGGAATGAGGTGGAGGACCTTTTTTCTTTTTTTAGATTTTTAAATTGACATATCTAAGATAGGGAACGGTAGTTTTTTAAGCTTAATTAGTATATCTAAGATGTGGTGTCGACCTTTTACTTTTAAACTAGGGGCTAGGACGGGACTTGTATTAAATCCACCACCGGTTACTAAACCGATTTTGAAGACTCAATCTAAATTGGACCAGGCTAGAAATTTATTTATTTATTTATGTATATAACAAAATACAGTAAAAATAAAATATAAAATTTGCGCAAAAATAACCCTTTTTAAATAAGCTGGGTGTTTAATTAATTTATTTTTTAAGCTGGCTATAAATTTGTGGCCCATTCAGTACTGCAAATGCCTGTGACTGGCGGTGATCACTAACACCAACAGTGGGCAAATTAGCAAACAGGTGACCTACCTGTCTCTCAATATTATAAGAAGGGGCGATATAAAGAGGGGACGAAGAAAATTTCTCGGAATGTAACATTTTCCCGGAAAGTTTCGAGAATTACATTTTGATATTCTTATCTACCCTTTGTTTAAAAATCGATTAGGAATGAAACTGTCGACTGCACCTGCTTGACAACATTGTAACTCTTTTATTTATTCACGCGCCCTCCTCGTGTCCTACTAACACATTAACCTCTCCTTCCCGCTACAACGACAACCATCAACTGATAGAACAATTAATTTACTTTAGCCATTATATGGTCTTTTATATTCAGATATTTACTGTCTTATTTTTTGTTTTGACTACATTTTTTTTTTTCATTTTGTATCTTTCCATGAACTACCCTAGACTTGGATATTCTTGTTATTTCTAATTATTATATTATGTACCTGAGGTAAAAATATTTACTAGACAAATATATAGATTGCTAGTATTTATTAGGACTAGATCGATAGCGGTGGGCGGAGGCAATCGATTACCAGATCGCGTGGCGCGCCCTGCCAGTATCAAGCCTTCAGATCGACCCTAATCTAATAATAGCATTCACTGCATTCGCCCAACTTCAGCACTACTGTATCAATTTTGTGTTTTATCAAACTAAAGACGCTATCTTATCAAACTAAAATATTTAATGAAAAATATTATTTTCAGACGTGTAGGAGATACTAAATCAGATACCTAAGTCTGCTCAAACGGCTATAACTTTACTATATAACATTGTACAGCGGTTGTTACTGTATTTTAATGGTCATTAAATGCTAAGTCTAGACACATAAATAAAAATCGATTATCTCTTGGTTACCTTCGAAATAGATTTTCCCTAATTCAACACGCTACCAACCACTGTATTTGTTCGTCTACATAAGTGTCAAAGCTAATACTAAAAATAAATGAATGAGGCTAAATCTTCTATATAAGTAAATATTAACTTTTCTATTTTGTAATATATATGTATTTTTTATCTTAAAGTGAATAACAAAAAGGAATCCTTTACAATTAACCCAAGCGTAGCCACAATACGTAGGTATGCATGTTCCTAATAGCAACAAAAGTTCTGAGAATACTCAATTTCGTTTTACTAATACTACACACTTCTTTGTTATATGGCGTGACGTTAGTCCAATTTGTGATAAACACGTAATAAACTAACTTAGGTATACTCAGCACAATGGAATAGCCGAATATTTTCATCGAGTGAAAGCTCCGACCTTGTTTTAAGATGTTTGGTTTATATCAACCTTGACTTAATATTTCAATTCTGCAAAAAGCTTTGTCATCATAAAATAAGCTAATTTTCTTTGCTTTGTTTTGGGACAAAGAGTGGCTAGCAAGTGTCAATTTTTTTTAACAAGAGTATTCTTACAACGTTTAGATACGTTTGTTTTTCCAAATTATACTACTTACTTGTCTATCATATTAAGTAGGTTTATTAAAAACAGGTGTTTGTATAATTTAGTATGCCTTTTCAAAACACCTTTATCGAAGCTGTAATGAAAAAGGAACGTCACTTTTGTGATATATTGTTAATAAGCGGTGTTAAATAAGTAGCTACGATTACTTTTCTGATACGATGTAACTTGAAAATGAAAAAAAAAGAACATAGACGTAAAATTCCTATGTTCTTGTTCAAACCGTTGACTAGACTCTACACTAGTCAAGAGTCTCAGAGACTCTTGATCCACTGTTAGAGAACGTACTGAAGCACCCATTCGAGCTAAAGTGTTGTTTCCTAGGTGCTTATTTGCTTATCTAAATTTGAATAACACTAGATGCAGCCGCTGCTTCATCTGCAAAATGTTCGATAGATTTGATTTTTATTTCGTTATCGAGACAAGATGAAATACACACCTAAGACTGATTGCGTAAGACTTTTGCTAGCAAAATGTGCTATGTTCCAAAAGATTATTGCTTATTTTTGTAATGTAAAATAAAAAAAATTATGGATTTTAACTATAAAATTTAATTGGCCAATTAACTATGTATGTAAGTATAAAAAAATATAAAAGGATCTTAAATATTAAATAATATCAATAAAATCTCTAAACAAAACTTAAGACAAATATACCCAACAATAGACATCGTAAATATTTCTAAATAAGCGAATTGAATGTTACACTTACCTACTTATAAGTCTTTGAATAATGTCTTATTTTTATTAATAAACTTTACTGAATAAATATGTACTACTTAATACAAATACTATTATAAACAATTTTATTATTGAATAAAACATTTATTCAAAGGAAAGTAAATAGATATAACCAGACCTAAATTAGATTGAATACTTAGCGCTGCGTTAGCCGACCACGCGATTAAATAGCGTAATCAGCTTTTTGTTATTTATATATTCACATAGAAGTTACATACATAATAAAAGAAAAGGGAAGGGGAGCGTTTAGTGTAAAGAGGCTAGAATTGGAAGGAGACAGCCTCCGTATTGATCTCGAGCTGTGGACGGGATAGGCGTGGAGGCGCCGCCGGTAGTAAATAATCTGATATCAGCCTCCCGGCTCTGTCAACTGCTGTACCGACTTATTCAAATACTACCTCTGAACGCTTCGAAATCGTTACGTAAAAGTTGCCATTTAAATAGGATGCTGAAAATAACTTTCAATCCTATTTTAAATTCGACATGAGGTGGTTGCATAAACTTATAAGTATACCACATTTATATTTTAATTTCATGAAACATGCGTGGGTATTTTTCATGAAATTGACGTAATTATGTGCATCGGTAAAATAATTTGATGGATAAATTAGATGCACATAGTTGTTGGCTATCAAAAGCACTCTTTTAAGTTGATCGCGTTTTAACAATACATATCAAGCTGTTATCTCTTGCCCGACAGATATTGTGACGTTGAGACCCATTGAACTTAACTAATCTATACGTTATCTTATCTGATACAAAACAAGTATTTTGTTGTTTTTCTTTATCGGTCCCACCCTATTGTTTAGAAAAACATATTAGGGACCTATATCAAATTAAGTTTTATTTACGGTAATAGTCAGTCAAGGTGTATCGATCGACACGACGCCTCTTAAATTATATTTTATAATATAATTTTATAGGATATGTATGTTTAATTGTTTAGTATGTAAGTTACGAGTATTTTATTTGAAGATCAGTGTTAAGCTTAGGCTCTACATCATAATAAACATTAAAAATATATTCATATATAAGAATAGAGTATACCTCGACAGAAATCTTTCTTTTGCTTTTAAATTTGCAATCCTCTTTGAAATCTCAACACTTGTTTAACATTTCGCCGCCGTCTCAATAGACAGCGTGACGTCTAAGATCCGTTGAACCGCGCTAATCTATAGATCTTGAGGCTATATTCGACGCCACTTCAGAATCCTTGACCTTACGACCTAAATACATAAAACTAACAGTTCTCGTTTGAATAATAAAAATTGGCAGATTTGAGATTTTATAGGGATAAGATTTCTAAGAGCTTTGGTCGCAATTAAATACATATATTTTATCGGTTTTTTCCGGTACGAATTCAACGGTACGGTTCCATCTCCTTTTACATATCCATTTTTCCTTAAAAAACGAACCACGTGCGACATCCGTCAGTCTTTTTGTCCCTGGAACGATATTTTGTCTCTGAAATGCGTGAAATTATTATCGAGGTGAAATTAAAAAATATATATGTGCAGGTTTTTAGGCTCTCGAGAAAAATCGTAATTCTACGTAAACTTAAAAAAAAAGAAGATACAAACTTAAACTATCTATTCGCCTCTTCTATGCACGGGTTAAATTAAAATTAAAATATTTTTAGTAATAGAAAACATCAAAACAAGATTCTCGGCATTCTTTCTAAACGTACCCATATTATGAATTCCTTCGCTTCAGGTATGCGAACAAATAATAGAGGGCAGGCCAAGGGGTGCACGGCTTAATACTGTTGTCACAATCACAATGTTTACACGTTTTCTTATTGTAATATTACATAAGGTAATTTTTATAGCTATTTGTTTGCAAAAACCTAAGTAACAGCTAATTAACTTACGATTCGTAAACGAAACAAAAAAAGTTAATTTAAGGTAACATTTGTTCTTAGATAAACATGGTTTTTGAAATTAAATTACCCGTAGCCAGTTGGTCCCATATTATGACATTCAAGTTGGTATTTAAATAATATAACCGAAATTATAGAAAGATTGCTGATTTGCTGCTTAGTGTTAATTTCTATAAAGGAAATAAATGCAATTAAAGATAACGTTATTTCCTTATCCTTTTAACATAAAAGTGGTTACTATGGCTTATCTACCATATGAAATATGTAAATCATCCCGTTTGATTACTGGCATCACGCCACGCTATTATCCGAGCGCACTGGCTCCATTACGAGAACTTTGATGAAAGTTATGATTTACTAAACCGTACTCATTCTCGATTACACTTTTGCATACCTATATTTAGAAATTAAACTTATTTTTGTATGTGCTTGTGTGTTGTAGAGAGGTCCTGTCAAATCGTTTGAAGTTAGTCGCAATGCACGTTGTGACAAGGTTGTGACGTAAATTTTAGGACGAAATACTCTTATTATCTTACTATCTTATATTTAAAATTGGGTGAAGAATATAAATAAGTAAAATTCAACTGTTCATGAAATAATTGGCCCCAATAACACCCTTTAAGTTAGGTAACACCACGGCACGTCTTCAATTATATTTAAGCACTTTAAATGTTTTATGTATAGCGCATTGTGAAGCCAAGCGAATATCAAACGTCAACATTTAACAAATTTCATGCTTATCTTATGTTGCAGACTTGGCGAGTATCCAACAAATAACATTTTTGGATCATAAATCTTAAAAAAAGTATTTTTATTATATATGGAAAACTTCCTATTGGCGATAGATTATTATTCATAAAATCATTACTAATATCTAATCAAGAAATGAGTCGTTTAAATTTTCAACATAATCGTACAATAACGTAGACAATGCCGTCACAGACAATTGAGAGCATAAACGTGTCCAGAATGTTACTAGGCTCTACGATCCGTAGACTTACGTAGCTGCCTGCTACGACTTTACCTTTGACCTTTGGGCGTTCTAGTTAATGTAACCCATACTATAGTAATTGAATCCACCATGTGCATGAATAAACCATATCAATAGCATCGATTCAATGGCACCAAACGAAGCCAATTTACCTTTGGATCAATGCGCTGACTCATAATAATTGTATACTGACTCAGCGATTCTGACTCAAGACGGCACTTTGTGTAGAAGTCTTTCGTGATGAAAAGTCTAGCTCAATGAATAAATTACTTTCTTATCGCAATGATAGATTGGTTTTTATTTAGTTTTATTATTGTTTTACGTAATAACTATGAATCTATTATTTACTTTATTTCAGTACCTACGTTATTTATAATAAATATTAACTTTCGTTCGAGTTTGCATTTTATTCTAAACCTGTAATCTGTTACCTGTAATCTGTACCTAGATTACAGGTAACATAATTATAGCCAATTGGCCAATTGAAATATTATGTTTCAAATTGAAACCTTTTTACTACGTTGTAAATAGATTACACGGAACCTATTTTTAAAATAAATCATTTGTGGTTCCTTCGTAAATACAAAATTCGGTTTACCACTTTATTATATTAATAGGCATAGTTTTCGAAGCTCACATGACGCATGATGTATTTATTCAGAATTAATGGAATTTTTCGAATTTTCGTAAACTCAAAACTGTTAAAGCTTACATTCCTATCAGGATTTTTTTACATATCCAGAAGCAGCGTTTGTATTCGTGATTTTTATCTAATTAAAATTAGGACTAAGCTTTATGCTGTGGCGGATTTAAGCTTGGTGCCGCCCAAGTACGGATTTAAAGACTCATTTCATCTTAGACTTACTAGAGCCAAAAAAAGTCGCCACCCTCGTTTTCCTATCGTTAAATATAAAATTTGAGCTAAAAAATGATCGTCCGACTCATTTCAAATTTTACCGTTAAAACTGAGGCGTCCATGGCCCGGGCGGGATTTATATCTCTAAATCAAAGAATTATATTCGCAACCCACAATATTTTTAAAACGACCTTTATGTTAAGGCGGGTACTACGGACAAAAAAAGGAAAATTTTTATTTATAAATAAAATTAAAAAATACTTATTATAATAACTTTTATGTCGTTAAAGGACGATAAATCATTTTTCTGGTGCTGAAAATAAAGTAGACTTTAAAGATTTATTTTTTCATAAATTAAAAACGTAATTATGTTTTAATGGGATGATATCGAACGCCGATTACTGCTCCATATATCAGCTAGTAAATCAAGCCGACATTTAAAGAGCTGCTCCCTTGGGTTCCCATTCAATTTAACCCTTCATTTAATTTACGAACGACTTATGTATCTACACTCTACAATACAAAATATCATTGGCATTATATTACGTAAACTATAAGTCTATAACATATGTATAACTATATACAATTCGGGGTTATACTTACATGTTTACATGTAATAAATGCTTAAAAGTTCAATTGCTCATTAAACACATTGTATGTATTATATTTAGAATTATTTATTAGGTAGATATGTATGTTTAAATAACTTAAGATAATATATAAATTAAATCACGTAAATGATTCAACTTCGTAAATGAAACAAGTTACTGCGCAGGCGTTGAAAATTTTATATTCAACGTACCTACATAATATACCGTCATATACGTACAATATATCTAGTTCTAGTTATGTTCAGTTATTATCATATAGAGTAGAGGTTTTTCGTAAATTACCTCAAGCGAAAAATATTTGAAATTCGCTCAGTGTTATCGTTAGCGTAATGTATTTTTAACTCACGAATAACAATAGAATAAATTTTCTACACCATTAAACTAAATGAAATTATAGCGAGTGGTCCGCAACTAACGACGGCAATCATGGTGATGTTTATCTGTGTCTTTACGACGCCATTGACGTGAAATAAATTATGCCATAATCCACAGGTCGATAAATATGACAAACGTTCAATAAATCACCTATCACGTTATACGTCAGAACAATGTCCTAACTTATTATCAAACGGTCAGTGCTTTTACAAGCTGTTCAAAGAAAAATGCTCAAACTAAAGAACTGGAATAAGACATAAAATGTTTTATGTGGCTGTTGATCAGTTTATTTGGTTTCAGCTCAGCATAAAAAAAGAGGTCAGTCGTTTCCTTGTCATTACAGCTTGTTTGTTTTTTCAAATACAACACGTAAACACCTATTTATATAGACAGCGTGCATTTCTTTTCTTATCCCAATTTATGAAATCATTATTGCATTTTAATGAGACCTTAATCCGGAAATATTGTTTGTTGCATTCTGTTAATGCGGAAGAATGCACGTCAAAAGAGAAATCAATTTAAATTGATCAATTAATTAAAATTTTATCGTACAGCGCATCGCTAATGGAATTTTACGCTTTTCATTCCATAAAGTAAAAAGGGCAGTGCACAGCGACATTAACGACTTGACATACGTGAACAATGACATTTAAATACAGCAGCAATTAGGATGGCGGGGCTTGAGCGTGGTGCTCTCGCTTCGTCATACATTGCTTCGTGACAGATCGCGAGTACGTGACGTGTCCGTACGCTTTTAGCCTGACAAGTGTTCTTGGCAAGCCTCCCGGGCTCTTCCCGTTTTCTTTCACACTACAAAACCCAAATTTTCATCGACGTCGTACGCTTTGGGACGGTCATTCCCTTGAGCGTTGTTATACGGAATAAGAAAAACAGTTTTAACGACTGTACCTTCTTTATCTTTTATAGAAACTCAAACGATTCTTATAGTCAAAAGAAAGTAAATTTCATACATTGAATTATAATGAAAATGTCGACGACATTTTTTATAATGGAATATGGAAACCGTGTCCCTTGAGACAAATGAAAAGAGCAGCTTTTAATACTACAATTTCACGATCTATCTTTATGAATTCCATTAATAAATACAATATGTAAAACGATGTGAATAACATCAATTACTTGGTAATTAATTAGTTAATTTGCTGCAAGAAATATTGTATTGTTTGCCCAACTCCATTTGTACAAGCTTTTATTTACCTTGTAGCATACGTTAGTTTTTGTCTACTTGTTGTTACTTGATTGAGTTAAAATTGTTATTCTCCAATCAGTACTTATAGCTAATACCTACAATATTGATAATCCAACGATATGACAGGTCTAATAAGGAAGTTTAGAGGTGACTATAGCTCTAACTACGCAAGATAACCTCGTCGCATTTGGCGATGGGATTTTTCATGCAATGTTTATATTAGATTTAATATATTATTAATAATAAATAAGAGATAACAGATTATTTTTATCAGCAATTTCATACTTATAAATAATTTATAATACATAAAGTGAAAAGTAAAAACTGCAATGCGAATCACACGGAATGTTTCAACGTAGAAGGTATGAATGAAATTGACTTGCAATCGTAAAAAATAAACTACAGGCAACTGTTTAAAAATAGTACTGTACTGTATAAATGGAGCACGTCGATAAATTGCTACATAAATTAATTTTGTTGTGTATGAACAGGAACTAATACAATACCAGTACTGTACCTACCACACGTGAATTTTTATTGTACCTATGTGTCTTTAAATATGTATTTGTTATATGTACACTTATTTGTCATTGAAATTAAAAATATGTACTTGTAATTTGTAAGTCTATAAATGTCGTAATTCTAAGCAAAGGCTTAGCACGTATAAAGATTATACAGCTTATTGTAAAAATGTATTATTTTCAAATCAATACTAAATAAGTGTGAAGATGCAAGCGTTTATCTATGCCGTTGTGATTTTCATTTTGCATCCTTCTATGAGAAACTCAATTAAGGAGCTTTCATACGCAGCGCAGGCTCTAATGAAATCTCCACCGTCCCATAATCTTGTAATAAAGTATGTAACACACGTGCGCTAAGGTCTATTTATGTAAATTGTTCACTTCCATTTTGTAATTTGTTTATGCAATATATACTGTGCTTGTATGAAGAGGAATCGATATTCTTCTGCTGCAATAATAAAATTATAAACCGCCCTGTAGACTGAATAGGTACTAAATACGAGTACATGCTGTGTTAGGTACAAAGCAGAGTATAAGATTATTTTTTTGTTAATATATATTTTTACTAGATCATAAATAATCTCAGAATCTACTGAGCAAACTTTTACATAGTGATTTAAATAAAGCTTAAATCGACATGTTTCGTCAAAATCCATTAGAGATGTAACGGAAGAAGCTTTTTAAAATAAATCAAATTCAAGGTATATATAAAAAAGCTAATACAACTACTCATAATAATAAAATAAAGTGAATGAAAATTTTATCAAAACATTAGTATAACGTAATGTTATATCAAACACTGGGTTCTCGTCAAAAAGTAGGCGGTAACTAGAAATAGACAAGTTCTGCGCACTATTAAAATGTGAAGTATCACACAAATTAATGTCTAAGCAACTGTCCTCTATGTTTTATGTTGCACCGGCTCACTCATTACGTGCCGGTAGAAAATAACACGAGTTCTTTTCTTTGCAAATTTTAACTAGGTCGTTATTCAACCAGATGCTCTCGCTGGGTCCTATTACCAGTTATTTCTATCTCTATAATGTTTGACATCCATCAAACTAGTGGCTGTGTTAGTTTATGAATAGTAAAACATGATAATCGCAAATGCGCGATGTGGGTTTGGGACTCTACAGCACAGAAAACAAATTAATATGTTAATTTATAATTAATTGTTCATTATTTTTAGTTAGCTGTTAATCATCAGTAATAAGAATTTTATTAAAAACTTACAGTCCGATCCGATTTGCATGAACTAAGCAAAGGTTGTAAAAAGGTTTTTGTACTTAAAATATAGCCAATATCATTCCGGGATAATGTGGCTATCCAATGGTAAAAGATTCCTCCTTCTGGTCCTCTAGATTTTTAAGTTTATTTGTTACATATTTACATACCTACATAAAAATCTTTCCTCTTTATACGAATAGTGTAGATAATATTTTCATTATAACAACTCATTAGAAAACTCATCAAAGAAAAACATTTCAAAAGAGACTCGCAGAAAATGATCTAAAAACAACTATGATCAAGTTCTTAGAGGCCATCGACATGGCTACTGCGTCCATCAAGACAAGGAACAAACTGTTTCCTATCTCTAAAATAATATGAGACGTCAGCGTAGGTCAAGACGAGTATTTTTATCCTCTCCTTGATACAGGGCTACCGCATTTCATATGCTTTAGTTTAATATTAACTCCTCCGTCAGGCCCCGCGAATGTCGATTTCGTCCACAGTGATCTAACGGCGCTAGCGGAATAGCATTCCGTGACTAAGATGATATTACTATAACTGTCTGTTCGTATTATATCCGCTCTTTATATACTCTATAGCCAGATGTTATTGTGTTTGAAATGTTTCAACTTCATAAATAGTGTACTTTTCAAGCGAGGATCGATATCAAGACATTTTGTTCACCTACACGCTCGTTGCGTGTATACCTAATCATTTTGATATTAGGATTAATTTTTACTACATTAATGAAAACTTTGCGATTTTATAATGTATACAAAAAATAAAGTAACAAGGAAAATTGAGTGATATCTGAAAAAATAATTCTAATTTATTCCAATTAACGTGATAAAAATTGCACTCAATACGAGTTTTGACGTCACGATTTATAAGAGCAATAAAAGATCGGAACGCGCTCAATCTAGTCCGAGACATTGACCTATCTATTTGTCCGCCGGTTTTAGAAGCCACATCGCACTGCGCTTCGAATAGAAGTACGCAAATATATGCCGAGTGGACGAGTCGAAGTATTTTTGCCGACGCAGCTGCACATCAGGCGCAGAGGGGTCACGGCCTAATTACACCTGCAATCATTAAATGTATTACGTGGTTACGCAATGTAGATCCAAATGTAAGATAGTGTTTAGGCTTTTCAGTATACATTACATTTGGTTTTCCAATTTAGTGTGTTATATGTTTAGTGCTGTTCTTTCAAACTTGTGTTTTTTAACACTGTTGATAACACTGATTGAACAAAGTGATTGAACTCATTGAACAAAGTTGACTAAGTATTGTGTACAGTATGCCTATTTGTGTACAGCATATTCATTAATTTTTTAAATTACAATCCTCAGGAAGCTTTAACTAACTAACGTCTGCCCGCGACTTCGTCCGCACCTGTGATGATGCAATTCCCGTAGGAACTTCTAATTTTTCGGGACATTCAAAGTTACAAATTAACGCCTTTATAGCATTAGTAAGATTGTGTCTATATTAAATATATGTATACAGGCACAATCTGTACTAATGCTATATTACACTCTTGATGAAATAAAGACCCCAAAAACTTTTATAATAGGTATAGGTATAATCAAATAAAATGTATAACCCATATATAAAATGATAAAGCTATATTTATTATTATACCTAAATACATTAAAACATAAAGCTAAATTTATTTTATGTCATCCGGTAATAAATAGAGCTATTTAAGTTCGATGCGACCACAAATTAACTTCCCAAGGAGTTCATCATTAAATAGTTAAACAAATTTGCAACATTATATCAAAATCATCCCGGAAATGGAATTCTAACAAAATAGTTTAAACTACCATCAGATACATTTTTAAAAGATAGATATTATTAAATGGAAACAATGCGATAAAAATACTACAAAATAATAGTTACAGATTGACTTAACATTAAGTGGCTACTTTGAAAAGCGACTGAATTCTCAGTAGATCTAGTTCTAGCGGACTCGATCATAAACGATCATCACGCTGATTCAGAGCCAACAACAGACAACAGTTGAATTTATATTATTGACCGGTAATGACTTATTTTCCGTCAAATCTTAGTCTCTCTACTGAATTATGTTGGTGTATTTATTACAATTGCTTTATAAATCATATGTTAGTTTATTATATTGTTAAAATATATTTATAACTTACAAGTAGTTAACGTATTAATACAGTGAGAAATTATTTAATAGATACTAATATGTTTTTACTAAATAAATAATAATTCGTAATTTTATAACGTTCATTTTATTTAATAC
>DVVJ01000211.1:0-17730 GCA_018234505.1 Junonia neildi neildi
AAAAAATTGTAAGCTGCAAGAAAGTTTTAAGTTATCTTTTTGAAACTTTTAAGTTCAACTTAGACATAATAAAGATCTAACAGAAAATATTGTTCAACTACTTCTGACTATGTTATCATAGCGTCGTATAAAGTTCATAGCCTCTTTAACCTGCATGGAAAATTTAAAACTTATGATGTATATTTTATACACTTCACTCCAGTTTCGAGCGCATCTTTTAAGATGTTCCTTAAATGTTCAAATGAGGAAACTCGCGAGGTTTTTTCTTGCGCGAGTTAATAAGTGAGTCGGGAACGTTTTAACTGTTAACTTTGTATGTAACGCCAGGCGAGTTCTTGGCACGGACTTCAAAGAGCATATTAAGCCATATCACGACTAGTTGAAGTTATGAACGTATTATATGGCAAGAAACTTTGATATTCCATACATTCTCTTGGGTCATATCGCGTATGCACTAATTTACACCTTGTACTAGAGCTTAGATCGAAAATATTATTCTCGTGCTGGTAGTATCGAAATATTAAAATAAAATGGGACATATTAATGTCTGGCGCATTGTCTTAAAGTTATAAAATGCTGTCTTAATAATTTTCCTTAAAAACAGAACTCTACATTTTCAGTTTTAATTCATTATCACGAGCTACTCCGCGATGGATATTTTAATATACATATCAAAGGGAGAAGGTTATATGAAGACAAATAATAAACTAGAATAATTAATATTTTAAACATTTATTGAGTCATAAGTCACCTAGATGTTGAATGACCTACTTAACGCGTAACAGGCAAAGTTAAACGTGAACTTGATATATCGCATGCGTTTAGCTATTTGCGTAGAGTTTAGAATAATTCGCGGTGTACGTTATCACAGGCGGTATGTAGGTTGGCTTAAGGCATAGCAGGGTGTCGTCTTGCGGTGTGACTTGTTAAGTCTTCGTTTCCGGGGCACAATAAGAGGCAGGGGTGTTGTCGGCTGGCACTGCGCATGTGCAGCGGCGGCGCCCCGGAGTCTCGCAGGCCTGTACTAACGCCCGTGCTGAGCCCGAAAGATGCCAGTCGACTCGCGCACGCCTCACCAGGCGGACGCCTAAGCTGATAACCAGCACCAATATGACACCACACGCGCTCTCTTATCACACATATTATCACGTAGGTGCCTTTTTATGGGCTATAGTGAATAAAAATTAAAAAAAACCACTCCTCCAAATTAGACTTTAATCCGATTTCTATTGTTCTAGGTACTAACCACCTTGTTCTAAACGCCCTGGTTGAATAATAGGTGAGTATTTTACCCGCTCTTTTCGATCACACCTTTTAATTACACCGACATTAGCGTCAATACACGCGAGTTGTTTGTTCACTTGAATAGGACCATTATTTATTTCGGCCATTGTTATCGACATTCCTTTGTGTATCTGTTTTTTTATTCTGTTTTGGTTAATCACTTATAATATTAAGAATCTTGTGATAATTTGAGACGTTACATGAGTGCCATCTGTTCGTTCCGAAGTGACGTCGAGTCTAAGTAGGTAAACGTTGGTGGCGAGACAGCTGTTAGTGACATTTGGAGCGGTTATTTTTTTATTTCTTTTTATTTTTTGCTTAAGGTCCATAGGTAGGTCTTTGTGAGGCGAACACCTGCCTTTACGACGCAGGGCGAGTCGCCTCTACCATTCAATTACCCATTTTTTAGTAACATTGGTAGTTAATCAATAGCTTCTTTTTCATATACGCATTAATATTATTCTGATCATGTAATATGTAAATAATTTGAGTTTCAAAAACCTATTAAAATTACATTTAACTGCTCTACCATTGATTATTATCTTTCTTGTAGAGTTTGACCTACATTTCAATTTCTTCTTTAATAATAAATAAAAATGCGTAATTTTATTATTTGTTTACTTGTACTATTACCACCAAAAGAGTACAATAACTTTTAAAACGATTAAAAAAAATCCTAAAGTGATATATGATGTATGATAATTAATTTACTTGAACAACAGTAAAAAAAAATCGTTTTCGTAAATTATTAATTTATTATCTTCAACGGGTAACGCAAATTCGTGCGTTTCGAGGAACCTTTGTGATGTAATGTCGTAGCCCGTAGCGGGCTCGTGTCAGTGACCCCGCTCACCTGCTGCTCGGAAGCGAAGTAGCATATTTAGGCTGATCTCGCACGTTGCAATAACATCTACCGTAATTGCTGTAACGATTGTCTTACGAGTTTATAAGCGCTTTTTTATTTTTTATGAATAATTTGCGTTTTATATGTATTTGTGTTTGGTAGGAATTGTCTTTCTATTTGGTAAACAAAAACTTTTGTTTGACAATAATAGTCACTGTACTTTTAATTTACTTGTAAAATTGTGGTTAAACCGAATTGGTATATACCTTATATAGATTTAATACTGAAAAATGTTTCATATTTCATTCGAGTATACTTATGTGAATATTATGTTATTCAAAATTTTACAGCGTAGATCAGACTTGTGAATTGCAAAAACGCTTAAATGTGTGCTATTTATAGAAATTGGTATAGGGACCAGTTTTTGTTCCCAACCCTAATTCTACGCGCCATATATTTAAGAAGTCAAAAGTTGTATAGGCCACGTGCGGTGTCGCGATTTGAGACCTATATTCGTAGTCAATAATAATACTTATAATATTTCCGTTTTGGATTCCTTTATAACAGTTTCGGAACTAAACATTCATTATTTCAGTTCCACTGTGATACTTATGTGTACAGCTTTTATAATTAAGTTTTCAAGGAAAACATTATATATTTTCACACAATAATTTTTCTAGGTTACATAAACGACCTTAATAAAGAATGCGCGTAAAGGTAGCCTATATTCTTGACTATGCTTACTATGCTCTTTTTCGTGCTAAAATCACTCGATTTCAAAGCGGCGATAGTTTGAAAGGAATTTCATACGCGGCCCTGTTGTACTGCGTCCTAGCTATGGCTATTGAACCGACACCGGCACGCTAAGCTTTTTTGTTATTCACAAAGAAAATGCACAAATCAACCTCGCGCCGGAAAAATACTCCAAACATGCAATGAAGTTACTGGCGCTAAAATAATATTAGCGGAGGTTTTGTTGAGCTCAGCTTTACAGTTTTATTTTAACATTAGCAAACTAGCGATACTTAGGCCAATATAATTAGAAGAAAAACAAGCTTTCTCAATTTTGAATCATTATGGTAGTATATGAAATAATGGTGATAGATGTGCTTCGCTGATTCACCTGCGTAAAGCTTTCAGATTGATTTATGTTAATTGTTAATTTAATAACGCTTTCATGAGCCGTAGCGTGAAATTTAATACCCTGTAACTTACGAGTTTAGTACAAAATATGTAATCTTTTAAATCTGATTAATAATCCTCGAGATTAGCGCGTGCAAACATACGAACAACTTGTCAGCTTTATAAATGTTGATGTAAAGCTAGAAGTCTAATTAACTTAGAATTAAGTATAGATTAGAAGTGATTGGTCAGCTTGATTGATTAAGTATTATGAACTACATAGTAAGATTTACTTTAGCACTCACCCTTAACTATTTAATTCATTAAGTGCATAACCTTAAAAAGTAATTTCTTTAAAAACATAGATATGATTCAATTTCCGTGATGTCGATATAATGGTTCGTCAACATTGTTACGTTTTCGTAGTGAATTCAATTTATTTCGTAAATAATACGTCGTTTATAAATAAGTAATTTGATGAGCACAAAAAGCGAAGTAAGTACTCAAGTTGATAAGATCGGGGGACCGGCTGTCAGGGCATCGCCGGCGGATGATTGTTTGTTAGTTTGTAGCGAACCGGCGGCGGTAGCGGGATCGATACCCGCTCGGCGTACCGGCGCCGGCCTGCATCGAACACTGATTGATTTCACCATTGATTACTAAATGATATAAACACGACAAAGCAACTGACAATGTTACAGTGACCTACATTTATTACAGTATTAGTGAATTAATCGAAACTCCGGATTAAGTCGCTTGTTTAATTTTCCACAGACATCAGGCAAAGAGAATTTTCAATTAGACCATGTTTTTTTTTCGCTTACCAAATGTATAGAGCACTGTATTCATTGAAAGGAAAAGTTGTCTGTCTTGTATGTTATCGAAATGAAAACGTACAAAGGATTTATAATTTGGCTCTAACCTCTGCAATTTGCATACATGAGTTTATTATTGTTAATTTATGAAAAATATTAGATGGCTCTGTAAAATTTAAAAAAACGTGTAGGTAAGTAAGTTTCTAAGTCTTATTATGTGCGTTACGTGCGTAGATTGCCGCTTGTATAAAACTAGCAGTTGTCCGCGACTTCTCTCATTTCTATTTTACAAATAAAAGAAATTACCTTTTTAAGAGCATCTGTAAACTACAGAAGGTATATTTTTACAAAATTTCAAGTCTCTAGGTACGAGTATTATGGATCCAAAGATGAGTCCCTATTTTATCGTAAATCTTGTAAATGATGTAGGTATGTGACATGTATTAGTTTTCAATAGTATATTCATTATTTCAATATTGTCATGTTAGATACGATGAAACGCGACGCCTACGGCGATGATGGTCCTATGCAGAAGCGTCAGCGGCAAACCGACGATGAAGTCACCTTCCTCATACCGAGCAAGGTAAAGTTATTAACTAATATTGTAGAAACAATTGTTTCTTTGATACATATTTATCTCAGTTCCAGCTGATACAATTTAATTACCTACTTATAGTTATAACTTTTCCACAGTAGTAATATTTTACCTATATAGAGTGAAAATCAAAATTGTGAAGTACTCTATCTGTCTATTTGTCTATTCAATTTACTATGATATATGTAGTCCAATAGTATACTGTATCGTTTTGAAATACATTTAACATTTTTTCCTTCACGTTTGAAGACGCAATTTGTAGCTACAAATGTGATCAATCTTCGACAGATGCACTAACTTCGTAAGATTGTTGGTAGTTAGTCGTAGTATATAATTCAGTCGTATTTATTACCAGGTGGCTGGCTCTATTATCGGGAAAGGAGGGGCGAATATATCCAAGTTGAGGAATGAGGTCAGTATTAAATTCAACTGTTGATCACCAAGTAAATTAGGCCTCGACATTATATTCTAAATTATGAAAGTAGCCTTCAAACTTAACACTATATATTCGAGTTAGTTTCAGTCATTAGGTAATACCGTTGGCAATTATATTACAATCCATATTAATTTATTCAATGTTTTGAGCTACCTTACAGATTATCAGTAAGTATCATTCATTACATTAGAAATTGTACAAAGTGCTATGACGAGCTTCGATATAGTCATTTTTAAATAAAACATATGGTTTATTTTTTCAGTGTTGTGATAACTAAATTAATTTGAGGTCTACAAATGAAACGTTGAATATTGAGATTTGCCTAGTTTCGGGTCCATTTGACTTTTGTACAAATTGTAATGAAATGGAATATAAATATATACATTTATTGTTATTCAAAATGCTAACTTAATAGAATAACATTTTTCACTACAGGTACAAAACACCATATTAAAAAAAGAACCGCTTTTGTGGGGTAACGCGTTAACCATACCCATATCTTTTGCCTTGGGCTTTTGGGAACGATCTTTGAGTTTGTTTTGTTTGAAGCAGCGTATGCTTCGGTGGTCGAAGGACCATCGGGTGACGCGCGGCAGTCCGTAGGCTAGACAATAACCCCCCGGCAGCCAGTTACAGGTTCTTACTGCCCCCGAGACGCCTCTGTGTCAGTAGCGCGACGCACCGCGCGCCTCCGTACGCACCTACACCGTTTACCATTTCCAACCGTCGATTTTTATACCTCGATACTTGCTTTATAAACACTTCTGTTACACCATTAAAATTGCTTCGCTGTGATACTAATTTGAAAGGTTTTTCCACACCTTAATGACACTTACACCTCTATGACAAGTATCGAGTTATATGTATGGTAATAGGATATGTGAAAAGAGAAATATTTTGAAATACTTATATGAAGGGTTAGCGTATTGTGTGGGATTGTGGGCATAGAGTTACAATGTGGTTGGAAATGGTACGAGTCCCGGTGTCGGTCCGGGCCCGCGAGGCGCGTGGTGCGCCGCTACAGCGACTCTTGGTTGCCGGTCCCGCCCCGCCGGACGCCGCCGCCCCGCACCCGCCGCCCCGCCACGCAGTACAAAGCCTCTATAACAGTCCCAGATTGCCCCGGCCCCGAACGGTAAACTATATCGCCAAACTACTCTCAAACCTTACAGCCCGACGCCTCATACTGAATGTCAACAGTCAGGAGAACACGTTAGCCGCTTCATCCCGACAGATCCTATCACGACCGCGGACGATGCACGTCTAACTTTACCCGAGACTCCTCCCGTTTTCTAGACCTCGGTGTCGCATCCTCTCGCCGCTAAGTTTTCTTAGACCACGATTGTTCCGATGATCCCGACACAATTAAACATTTGTTTTAATTTGTAAGGCTATCACGCTTTGTATGATATCAGACCGATATGAGTCCTCCCTGACCGTTGATTTATTACACCGTTTTTAAGTATTGTGATGTGATTTTTATTCGCGACCCTCGGTTTTGATGTGGCCTAACCGACTGTTTGTTTTTCAGGGTTCTGTCCATAACGGCGTCGGATCTCGACACGATTATGGATATTGTAAAAGACATACTTCCAAATTTGGCTGATGTAAGTTATCTATTAAATATTACAAATATTTCACCTTAATAAAGCACTAAAAAGTAATAACCCTACTTATTAAGAATTCTTATAACTATATAACTTGAAAACATTTCATTCAAGACTCACAAACACATGCCACTTTTGTCAAACCTTTTGTCACCTATTCTCTAAGAGAAATGTATTTATTAGGGAGCACCAAAAGGTGGTACTAATGATGACCTGGACGTCCGCCTACTGATACACCAGAGCCGAGCCGGCTGCGTCATCGGCAAGGCCGGCGCCAAGATAAAGGAGCTCCGGGAGGTGAGTACAAAAACTTTGAAACAGGACATAAACTATCGATGCACTTAATAACTGTAAGAGATCACTATTAGTAGTTAGACCGCGCTTCCAAGTTAATGTTTTCCTCTTGTCTCTTACGTCCAATGAAGAAGTTTCTCTATCTAACCTAACCCTTCACATTCAACCAAGATCTTGAGATCCTCTGTCGAGGTTCTGAACACACAACATAAACACAAAACCACCCAGTCGGTGACCGACATTCATATAACCAATACCGATATCTGTCACTAGCAGGAATCGAACCCGAGACCATTAGTGCTTCAGTCAATTGTAAAGGCCACTGTGCCAAAACTGTCATCAAATTAAAGACTTACGAGTTGGTGCAACAGCCACAGATTAAAATATTGCAGTAATAGCTAGGACTTATCATAGATTAAAATAACAGAGGCACCTGGGACCAATTAAGGATTGAAGTAAGTACTGGCCGTTATTGGCATTGACGTTAAATTAAAAGTTGTAAAACGCTAGAACTTAAGTCACACCTAACAATGCTAACTCACCGTTAATTATAATGTTTTAAACTCATTAAATTTTTATCACGGTCGAAATTTAATAAAGTCGTATTTTATTTTATACACTTGAAAATTTATATTTCACTAACATGCTACGTCGTACAGGTACGAAGCAATTTCAAATATTAAAAACTCTCGAATACACTTAGCAGCGACAATTCTTGGCAGCTTATACAGTAAAGTAGAGAACATATAGGTGAATCAATATATTTGATACCAGTAGAATTTAAAGTAAAACAAATTAAATGAGCAAAGACAAAAATGCTACAGAGTTAAACAAAGGTGTAGAAAACAAAATTACATGTATCAAATTAATTTACTAACAACATTAGCCTTTCAACTGGTCGTACTATAGCAAGTAGAGTTGGTGTCGACACGCGTTGCTCAGCACAAACTACAAACGTGCGCGTCCCGCACGATATAATTAAAGGCACGCAACAGCTGCTAGCGACTTGATTCTCATCTGTCGAGGCGCGAGCAATAATGAAGAGATTTTTTTCTTTCGGCGATGTTTCGGCGTCCGCGGATGAAGGGCAGATGTGAAAGCAGCTGCCGCCCGTATCCCGTCTTATCTCAATCCGACGGATGTTTTAGACAATTTACCTAGTTTTTTATCCGACTCCGTTGACTGAGTCGATTTCGTCTTCGCGTAGAAAGCTGTTCGTTTTCGCATCTGCTAAGAATAATTAACGTCTCAAATACTCTTTGAATCTAAAGTATTCGTCTCTAATTATATTCTCTTGGTAAAATTGCAGTAAACACAACACCGTAAGATGTTCTAGCCATATTTATTGTATCTTTATTTTCAATACAAAACCGTTTAAGCGTACCGGTTATTGGAACAAGCGATAAAAAAATCCATTAGTGCAATAGGCAATAAGTTGATAACTTTATAAACGATCACTTTATCGGATATCCGAAGCCTATGTGCGCGGTCTCGGCTTGATCGAGTTTAAAAGCTTCGTCAATTTGTCATCGCGTATAGAACAACGTAAAACGGAACGCGGACGGACGGCATCAGGGCGATCAATTACGAAGTGCCAACTATGGGGACTATAGGGGAAGTTTTAAAACATCGGATGCGGTTGCAACTTTGCAATCTCGCCTCGTGTTGTGTGCCATAACTCGGACTAAGTGACTTTAACTTCATCGTTGTTTGAGATTTTCGACTAAAGAGACAACTTTTACATATAGCGTGTTTGGTTAACTAGATGGATATATTTTTGAAATCTTATTATGCCCCTTTATTAAAAGAAATTGAAACAGAAACTTTTACATACATATGTGATATGTATTATATTAAAGTAATATCTTCCAGAGAAATGTTTTTATAATAAATAATTTTATATGTACACGTATGTTTATAAAGTTCTCAGACTCTACCTTGCCGTCAATCAGCTGTTCACTAAAAAAACTTTTTTTGTTTGGTCTTTGTTTATCACGCTGCGCTCGATTTTCTCTAAGGATTCTTTTAACATGCATCCCAAGTTTTTTTACGTTTTCTTAAGAGATTTTGCTTCAATTTTACCTAAGGCATTTTTTGCTCCCGATCAGCTGTTCCACAGCGCAGTCTTTGTTCATAATTCTGTAGCGAATTCCTTTACAGTCAATAGACTCTTACCTGTGAGAACAAAACGTTTCATACATACATTCCAGAAAAACGAATCCATTTCATGTACTGTATCATCAATGGATTCAATTGTAGCTGTTTATATGTTCTTTGTTACAAAGCTAATATAGCATTATGTGCAATTTCTCGTTTACATACATCTACTTATTTGAGCCTTTGGGTAAACTAGTGACATTTTGTACTGCAATGTTTTATTCAACGTATCGAGAAATTAAAGTAAAATACATATTCCTGTTCAAATTTTATGACTTTGCAAATGTATAGACAGACTATGTTGTATTTTTCGTGCTTTGCAAATGTTACTTCGATAAAGCGGATCGAATTTTATCAACCTTTCGTATTGACGTCACGAATGTCATGTGGTAAACTAATACGTTGACGTAACGAAGCCATATAAGTGCGTGTGACTCTTTTGTGTAGCAGGCTACATAACGTCTCCTGTCACAGATTTAATACTTAAGACAAAGTACAATATATGAACCCTAAAATAGTAATAGAGGATTTTTTACTAGTTACACGAGTTGATACGTGGTTCTGGGCATAGTCGTTAATGCCAGTCATTGAAGTAAGGATGGATGGAAGAAGGTGATGGATTTTTTATTGTTCTAAATCAGAGTCAGTTCTTTCGTTCTCGCTTCTGCTCTATCACTATACCGTAACTCGATTACCTAGGTAATATCTAATATTCGGAGACGTGTAACAATGGTCGTGCGATAGCAGTCGTAGCGGCGCGTGCGCGGGCGGCAGCTGCGGCGGCAGGTGGGCGCGCAGCCGCCGGAAGGCCGCACAAAAACGCGCCTCGCACCTGGGCACCTCACTACCTACTTGCACAATGAGTCCTAACCTCGCTAAATAGAAATTTCGAACACATGCTCTCCCATGCTTCGGATCTTTGAATCGGGAGCAGGTACCCGCCGCGTGTTTCCTCTCGATTGTTGCACCCTCGGTCTCGGTCGTCTTGGCAGCGACGTCTTGCTTGTTGAATGATTTAATAATGTATTTATAGGTATATTACAATTTCAGAACATGAAATGTTTTTAGTCTATATTGACTTTTGATATTGCCAGATTGGTTGGATTTTTTGGTTAATTATATTTACTACGAAGGGTCTGGCGTATCTTTGTTTACAACGTTACTCAAAAACAGGCTTTGATAAGTTTTCAAATCGGGCAAGTTCTACGCTAAGCATTTTCGTCGTCGATGGAATTTCGTCATTCATTGAGCAGATCTCGCCACACCATTCTCTAACTTCTCTGACAATGTATTGTTTCGTATCCGATTGTCTGAAGTTTTAGTCGCGCTGAAGCGATCGCTGGCCGCTAGGTGTTATAAGCGAAGGGTGGCTGAACACGTGTCGGTGGGGTTTCATCCGTCGGAAGCGCGGCGCCGCGCTAGAGTTACCGGCGCACGTGACGCAAGGAAGGTTTTTGTTTACCGCCTCCACATCCTCCGTAGATGTGCGATATAAAAACTAGACGAGCGGATATGTGGAGCACTTATTGTACCTTTGCGCTGCGTCTCGTTTATTGTTAGCGTTTTTTTGGTTAATTAAAAGAGAAAATTTTGTATGCAATCGCAATGCAATATGCAATTAATATTACTTAGGAAGATAAAAAATATCAAAGGAGAGAGTTCGATTATGTAAATTATGTAAACGGAAAGGGGAAACTTTAACTAGAAGACGTATTAAATTTGTAGAGACCAATCAATACTCTATGTGGATGTTACGTAAACTCCATTTGGGCGCATTACAATTGTAATAAAATTCCCGCGGGTGGTGTAGGTGTAATTTGAACCGGTCACATATGTCGCCGGGTAATTACAGCGATGTCGCGGTGACACCGGCAATTAGGCGCGCGGGCACGCGAGCCCGCTTCCGTTTCCGATCGAACCGTCGCGCTACGGCTTCTCTATCATCGGCTACTACCATATTTATCGATCCATTTACATTCACGAAATACTTTTATGTTCTCGAGATTATGCCGTAATTGAAAAAATCAAGCGCTTTAAATACGGCGCTCCGTTCGTCCTTTGATCTTTGATGGCTTCTGACGTAGAGTCGGCTGAAAGATTTCGTTAATGGCTCTCAATCTTGTTATAAATTCGGTACGACTTTCCCGGTGTTCAAACGTGCTCCGTTTCGGCGTGAATTCAGTTATTATTTTTGATTCTACGACGGTCCTAATTAATATTCTCGGAATATCTGAAGTTACAATTGGAATATGGTCGACTGATTTATCTCGGTTCAATCGCCAATAAAGTTTATGACAAATAGCGAGGTTCGAGTGGCGGCACGGCAGTACGCCGGCACGTCGGCGTTGTGTCGTAGGCGTGGCGCGTGCGGGGGGTGGCAGCCCTACAAGTGCAGCCGGCGGAGGGAGGGGGGGGTCAGGTGTTGCACGCTATCGCCGCCGCTAACACTCATTCCTATCGCGCCCTTCCTCGGGGATGGTCGCCCGCAACCGAAATTCGAACGTGCAGCGATACTTTGATCGCTCTTTTTAACCTTGCTTTGTCCGATTACGCGAGTGTCGAAAAGAAAATGAGTGATTCGTGTCTATTCAATTTTTTAATTATTGAAACTTTTCTACAATTATTTATGAGGTCAGTAGTGTAGTAATTATAAATAAATGATGTTACAACTTTCGAACATTTTTGTGTTTTGCGGGTATTTTGAGGTGTTATAAATTTCTTTATTTTTTTGTTAATGATAAAAAATAAAAATTAGGTGATGATTTGTTCGAGTTGCGTAAGGTTTTAATATTTGATGAGTGCCGTGTGCGGTGTCAGTGTCCGACGTTTCGTGTTGTTTGTGCGTGCGGAGCGGCGCGGCGGCCACGTGCGGTCGATTCCGCCGCGCAGGCGCATTTGACCGAGTTAAACGTCACCCGCTCGACGAGTATACAAAGGCCTAATAACGAAAGAAAAATATATATATTTGTACTCAATTATCCGTAATTAAATGTAATAATGGTCGCAATTAATTTAATAATTTCCTACCTATATAGAGTTTCCATATTTTAATTGTGATCGATTTGGGAATTTTATTATTAACAATGCAGTAAATAAGAAATACTTAATAGTCAAAACGAAAACTTAATTAATTTTAAGATTTGTCTTGAATAAATGCAAAAGCTTAAAAATAACGGTGTTAAAACACAATATTTGACATAATATTTTAAATAAGCCGTCCGTCAAAGAGTCGCTTTACTCTTAATTTTCTAGTCTTCTTGGCTTTTAACTATTGCCTATCTTGTTTATATAATGTTCTATATTTCACATTTTTCCTAAAACAGACATGATCTGTAAAGAGATATTTGTTTCGTAAATTAAATTTTTCGTATGATAGTCGAACCATGATTTTTCCAAAATATGATACTGCAATTCAGTACAGTTTGGAATAAACCTCAATTATCTGGACTAGTAGTGGCGAGGAGTTAGAAAAATCCTTCAAAGAGGGTTGCTTTACCATGCTGAATGTCTAGGTCTATTAACCCTATCTCTGTTCGCTAATCAATAACTTAGACTTATGTGATCACTACATATTATTTCAAAAAAAAAATAAGGCTGTAGCACTGTGCATTTTACTCCAAATTTCACGATAACGATCGGTAATAAGATGTATCTGGTTTTCACATACTATTATAGCATGCTAGCGTCCAGGATTTTAGTTGATCAGCTATCTAGTAGAAGATGGCCGAGTCCCTATAAATTTTGAATATATAAGCGTCGAAGACTAGTTACACAAGAAGACCGGGTTTCTACAATAAATTGTAATATCCACACAGAAAACCGGCGCCCGGCTGAAGATATTCTCGAACCCGGCGCCGCAGAGCTCGGAGCGCGTGGTGCAGCTCGTCGGCAAGCCGGAGGCGGTCGCTGCCGGCGTGAGAGAAGTACTGCATCTAATACGACAGGTGAGCATTAGACATTTGACGCAGGGTAAATCTTCGTAGATACCAGACTCCTGGGAAGAAGTCAGGTTATGTGTGTATGCCGCTATCAGCACGGAAGCGGAAAGGCTGCGGTGTCGCTTTCAAGTACATCCGCTGTACATCCCTCTTAGAGCATTGCACACTTGGGATCTTCTTCACAATTATACAGCAGTTGGAATGACCTCGGACTGGTACTCACTAGTAAGGGGTGCAAGGAGGGCAAGAACATTCTTCGCCCTCCTGAGACGTAATCCGCCGGATCGCCGCCGCCGCCGGATCTGCGCGATCGCTTTCGCGCATGCGAAAGCGATCGCGCAGTAGATCCGTTTCCTTTCTGATGACGGCCATCGCAAGTGCTTTTAGGGTCTGTTGCACAAACTCCAAATAAGTTTAACGGTAAAATAAAAAGCGAAATTAATGGCCAAATTATCCATCATATAAGTCAGTAATTAGGTTATTACTTGGGACTTAACTTTGATGTTGTGTAACAAACAAGGGGTAATAAGCATTTTATACATATTGGTGTAACATTTTTAAATTATTTATGGAACATGGTTTTAGAAATTGACGAATTTCCTAAAAAAATATTTTTTATTATGTTGGTAAACGCAATAGTTTCCACGAAATAGTAACACAAAATACAGTAAGTATTTTGTAATGAAGTACAATGTTTTCTATCAGATGAGGGCCACATTAGTATTATTAGAATAGGCTTCATATAAGCCGTCGATTATCTTAAACGGTTTAGAAGCGCTCAGCTTTATACTCCGCGACAGGTGTGCGCCGCAGCTGCTTAAAATATACTTTGCAATTGAAAATTCATCCTCATAGGAATTTAAAATGTTAAACGAGTTCTAAGTTATAAATAACTAGTATGCAAGATGTTCGTCGGTAATTATTTTACCTTAAGAGTTTTTGTATTTTTTACCATGATAGGTACAATGTAGGAATTAATTAGGGTCACAATTTAGTAAGATAGTAATAAAGGAAACATTTTAAACTTTATTTCAGGTACCGATCAAAGGTGGTATCCAGAATTACGATCCGCACAACTACGATGACTTCTATGCTGATGAGTACGGCGGCTTCGGCAGTGGACAGGGTCCAAGAGGAGGACCTCGTGGGGGCCCGCCGCGTGGACCTCCACGAGGCCCCCCGCCCATGGGCCCTGGCGGTAGACTCCCTCCGCCTAGAGGAGGCCCGCCTATGGGCCGCAGTGGCCCTCCGCCCCCGAGAGCTTTCAACGACTTCGGAGGGCCCGGGCCCCGCGGTAACTTCAACGGGCCTCCGCGTGGAAACTTCGGCGGTAGCGGTGGTGGTGGCGGCGGCGGCGGCTTTGGCAACAATTTTGGTGGCAACCGCTCCTCGTCCGGTGGTAACTTCAATGGAAATGGTGGAAACCAGCAAGAGACTACCACTCAAGTTACTATACCCAAAGATGTAAGTGGACTAAATTTCAAAGCTGAATGTTTTATTTTTTTCCAAATCTGATAATTTTATTACGTTTCACTAAATTATATAAAACAATATTTACGCTGTTGCTTTAAATGTCAACTTGCAAACTTTAGTTCAATTTATAGACAGCAGTGTTGCCCCAATAACTTTTTAAACTCGCAACTAACCTCCTTCAAACAAGTGCAACATGTATCTAACACCTGGTATGCTGTGCAGCTGGCGGGCGCAATAATCGGCAAGGCGGGGTCGCGCATCCGCAAGATCCGCGCGGAGAGCGGCGCCGGCATCGAGATCGCGGAGCCGCTGCCCGGCGCCGCCGACCGGATCATCACCATCACCGGCACGCCGCAGCGCATACAGAAGGCGCAGTACCTGCTGCAGCAGAGGTGAGCCACTGCACGCACACACACACACGACATACATCATCCGACATATAACATCCAACATCGTGGTCACCATCACCAGAGACCAGAGACCTGGCTTAGACCAGAGATATGTATACGCGCACGTAAACGCGTCAGCGCGCATGTCTACAAACACGTGCACACGTACATTCGCATATTATGACACTTTCACACGTTGAAGGTTGACGCTCACTACGTCCACCCGGCACCCGATCAGCACCGCCTCACCCCGGGTCGCGTATGGGCTTACTCCCACTACATACATCAACTCCATATGGGCACCGTATCGTCTCGCTCGAAAGGCTTCGCCCACAGTGACAGCGCGATGCCTGTTCCAGTGTTAACATAATATTTATTTTTCGAATCGCTTTTAATATTTATTTCAACCTGATATAAATATATGAACATTAATACATGCAGACCTATTGTCAATTCTCACTTTCTAATCTGAAAATTGTCAACAGAGCGTTATTTACTCATTGAGCCTGCGTGGTTCACTTTTAAGCTTAAAAACGAGACAGCGTTGATTGGGTACTGGGTGGCTCAAATCGGCGGCGACCTTTACGCGCCATAACTGCACTTACACATCCACACAAAATATAAAATAACTTTATAACTACATACTATATACAAAGTAAATTAACTATTATAAACTATACCTAGACTAAATATTAAAATTATATTTTAATATTATTTATTTATTAGACAATGTAATTTTGTACATTATTATTACTTTAATTAGCTAAAGACCAGATTATATGCAACTCAAAATGCTGATCATATGCATGCTTATATGCACGAAAAATACGAAATATGCATAAACAATGACGAAATATGCACAAAATATGCAAAAAGTACTAAAACAATCAGAAGCGCGAGACAAATACTTCAAAAATATGCAATTTTCCCAAGAAAATGGCTAAAATGTGCTAATGTTTATAACCCTGTCTCTATTCATTGCATTTTCTTCAAATATAATTTTACATTATCACATTAATTTCTAACAAAAATATCGACAATTTCAGTTTCACAGAAACTTGAGTATTCATTAATGTGCTACCTATTGTTAATCTTAAAATATAAATTGTATATTATTCTAACTATATTGATGCATGCATGTTTGTTTTGACAGCTGAATTCTGCAACAATGGTTATGGGTTCGATTCCCAGGCATGAGAAATATTTAGTCCATATACAACTTTGTGTTACAGTGTTATTCATTATAATATGAATACTGCATTGTTGTCTAGATCAGAGGTTTCTGTAGTTACAATTAATTTTGTCGCTATAAATAGAAATAATTTCATAAATACCTAAAGTGGACAAGGTATAAAAATTTCGAAAACTATTACTTAGTTTTATGGGGATCAAATTCTATTGGAATATGGGGAGTGTTCAGAGACCTCTGATTTATAAGTCAAATAATATTGTACTTACCTATTTACTAAAGCATGTTCATTATATACATTACCCGTGTTATAATAACTAAAATATGACTTTAATAAAATATAGTTATGAATAGCCTGATAGGTTCAAATCTTACATTTTTATTAATTGAAAGAAAATTATGATAACGTTTTTACTAATACATAATTATTTTGAAATAGAATGTTTGAAGAATTCCCAGACTTGGCTCCAAACAAAAATATGAATAAAAAATAAATTTTTAGCCAAACCAACGATGTAACCGAACCAAGGTAAAGACATGATTTAAAGTAGTTTGGTTAAATTTATCTCTTGTTTCAATTTGGGTTTGACTTACACTCTTAGAACAACTATTATCTTTGGTAATATTATTAAATAGCAATAGTTTATAGTATCTATATGTATAATAGTATATTGATGGTAATAAGATTCATTAGATTTTTTTTTGTTTCTATATAGATCTGTATAATTATTCTACTTACTGTGTGTTTGTGTCTAACATTTTGTTGTGAATAACATTTTAGGTGTGAACTCATCAACTAACGGGATCGGCAGCCATGCGTTGTATGGAAGACTAGTGATTTTGTTGTTTGATTACTAATATAACAAGGAATCACTAATCTGCCTACAAAGCTTTGGCACTCACTTCGAAGGAGATCACTCTTCTATGCGATTCTCTCGTGACCTGTTTTCTTTACATCTTTGTGCTAACATTCTGTGTTTTTGTTTGTAACTTTGCTATAACGCTTCTCACTATACAATTTCTTATATATTTTTTTCTTATTTTCCAGTGTGCACGAGAGCAACCCCAACCTGGGACGTGGAAATTTTTGATTCTAAGTATTTGATGAGATAGGATCTAAGATAACTTAAGTCACCTCAAATCATTACTGGGTTAGGAGACTGTTCCGAGGCTCATATTTGTGAATGAATTTTTAAGAAATCTGATATTAATATTTAAAATAGAATGTAATAAAAATTTCACACAACGATACAATATAAACACCCAATGAATTAAAAGCCCATGTTTGCTCTAGAGGTACCCTCATAATCATCCTTGGATTTTGTTACTGACTTGATTCAAACCATTGTTTTATACATATTTTAAACTATATCACTGGGTCTGCCTTAGTCTTTCTTATACATGTCAATTCTTAAATGGATTTATCCTTAATATTATTGCTCAGTTTTGAGCCAATGAAATGTCTTTACTTGAATTTTTAATATAAATTCTGCTTTGAAAGAAAGGCCTTTTCTTATCTTTAGATTTTGCTAGAGAGACCTGATCTATGAAAGTATAATAAAATATATTTAAAATTATATCAAAATC
>DVVJ01000212.1:0-17703 GCA_018234505.1 Junonia neildi neildi
GCGTGGCTCGACACGCACTTGGCTAATTATTAAAATCTTCTTTTTTATTATTTTCGAATTCTTTAAGGAGGTTGAGTGTATAGGTTTTATTTTGCAAAGAGTAGAAATATGTAGATACGAAATAAAGTATGTATAAATAAAATTATTAATTTATTAAAATATATATAAAAATACAAATGGCGTCAACAGTACGTTAGTTGTAAGTACTCATTTGAAGGTATTGTTGAGTACTTTACTTTTAGTGCCCAATTGTTGAATGATACATCATATTAGCATGTAGTTTAAAATGATATACTTGGTTTTGAAATGATTAATAATAATTTATTTATGAATAATACCAAGTAATTCTACATTACGATGTTAATGAAAATTATAATTGCTTAAAGCTGAATTGCTGAATGGCTTGAATGGCGCGTAATAAAATTGGTTTTCCCACCAATTCGGTTCCTCTTGCGAAGATGACAAAGGTGCAAGTGCATTATGCCCAAGATGCACCAGGCGTCGTACACAGGTATAAAAGAAAAGAAGTAAAAATCAAGCAGTAATAAAATGTATTTAAATAACGACGTTTACAATCAAATAAATAAATAAATAAATTTCTTATTCTAAATAATAAATAATTTCACATTTGGTAATTATCTCATGGATACATTTTAGTTTCTTTAATTTATATTTAAGTTTTTAAGAGTTTAATAATTGTAAGAGGAAGCGGAGGCGGCAGCCGAGGCTCTGGCGAAAGATTGACCTTTGTTCGACCCTTCCCCACTGTCGCTGCAACTAGATAATTTCTATACAAGAAAACTTAATTAATATATGTAATTATATCTGCCTATCATTCCCCATGTTTTTTTTTGCTGACGCCATGTACCACATTACACTTCAAAATAGGTTTTTGACTGTATGCAGTCACAATGGAATACACATGCAAAGATGCTGGAAAATTATTTCTTTTCTTGGTAAAAATTTGGGTAAAAAGAAATATGTAAACAGGCATTTGGTGTACTTTTGTTTTGTTCAATAAATAAAACGATTTCCCATCGTCGCTGCTTTTGGTTCACAAACCTGTGACTTTGTTAGGATTTCATCTTCTATCAATTGTAAGGTAAGCTTGACTAGCTTGGAACCAGGATTTTCGAGAATTACCTATGTCAATGACTACCATGTTTAATTTGAGATTTGTCAGTAGCTTCTCTTCTGAATGCCCTGGTGTTAAAGTACTTAATTATTAGAGTTCCATGCTTTGCTCTAAATTAATATTATGGCAGTAAGAAAAGAGCGTACTTTTATTTAAAAGACCGGCAACGCGTTACCTAAAGAGCTTCACCTTTTGGTATTGGGTGGTAGCTCGTTTGCCCCCTATCATATATAAAAAGTATTTTCGTACTTATCACATCCTCCGCTTTCACTGGAGCTCGAGCTGGAGCTGCTGCTGCCGGCACCTCCTGCGCCTGCTGCCGCACCTGCCTTCGCTCCTGCTTTACTGCCACTTAATCCGCTGAATCCGACTGCACGCCTTTTCCTTTCTGTTAATTAAATTGGTATAATTAATTAAGTAAAGTAGAAAGACATCTAAGGTGCTAGGTTTTGAGGGCTAAATGTCAGAGTACCTACCCTGAGCATTACTGATTTTGGAAAATCATTATCGGTAAATGTATATTTCAGTTTTTAAGAGGGCTTGTGTACGGTTCGAGCACACCGATTGCTTCATTAAAACGCGCTCCTACCATAGTACCAGGTACTCAGTATAGAGGGAAAGGGAAGATAGCCGTCAATTTAAGCAAAAAAAAAAAAATAAGGAAAAAAAAGAAACTCTCCAAAAACCTTGCTGAAATGCTCTCTGCATTCGACAGCAGCAATCTATAAGTAGTTGACGATAGCAATATTGATTGAGGTAACACCGTTAGATATTTAAAAAATAAATTGCAGCTGACCAATTAAAACTTACGTGGAAAAGCGAATGCACTGCTCAGGACTAGTACCACTAGAACAATTGAGGTTATCTTCGCCATGATTGCACTTCTATGCCCTGTCGGTTCCACCCATGGTTTATATAGCCACTGTTGCCATGTGACAGGATGGACTCTCCACAACAAATTAACATTTCGTTGTAATCCGAAGGTCATGAACTTCACGGTTTCGGTAACACACCGTGACTGACGAGCTGATTGTTTAAATCGGTTGACATATTGTTTGTCTGTCTGTGCTGAAATGGATATATTGTTATAAATAATATAGGATATAGGTATTAGGTTGTTTCCGTTTAAGCATTGCTCATTGTGAAACCAAGATTAATCTTAATAATTTTTACAATGAGAATAATTTTGTTGGTATGTTAAGTTATTACTGGTTCTTACGGTACTTGATGTTGGGAATATATTAGTGGACACAACAATGAATCAATTAACAATGAAACTGAGTGAACTATCCTAGAGAGAGGGTAGGTGTGCACGCACTGATAGAATGCGTACTGACTGACAATACATATTGAACTGATCAACGACATAAAGTAGCATAGACAATTACTATATTTTCTATTTAAATAAATTTAATATAGATATTACAATATTTTTTCCTAACAGGATCTGCTAAGAAACAAAAAGAGCAAGTAAAGTTACGTCGCGTTATTAGTATTAGAAAACGAAAGTGAATGTTGTTCGTTTTGCTTCAGAGATGCCCTTCAATTTATTACACTCTTATTTATTTACTCTATTTAAAAAGAGTTTCAGTTATCCTTTATCGTACGTTTATCCTTTTACTGGACGACACCTGTGTTTTTCATATTCAAATAAATTTCTCAAAAGGGGAAGTGTCTGCTTGCCTTTTCGGTGGTATTTTTTATGTTTAAATCAGTTTCAAAGTAGTCTATTTATTATTAGGTATCTACCAATATTTTACTCTATATAATATTAATATTTTCATGATATTTAGTATTCTTGAAGTAAGTAAGTATTTATATTTAGTGTTTTACGATCTGCGTGTTCTTTTAATTTTAGGTATGTTTCATTGTAAATATAAAAACAGAAAACAATGGGTTGGGTTGAAACTTGGAAACAATTATGTGGACATAGGCAATACCAGAAGTCGGTAGTATTCTCAATATGTAGTGCAGAAAGATTAATGGGTTTTAGAATGGTGGGATTAGTTTAACGGCGCATGCGTGATGGAATTACCACTCCAAAACATGTTTTTTTTGGTTTTATTGCTACAAAAAAGGAAAAGAAAAGTCCGAAAAGATTTAGATCTATTCGGCTATGATTCCTGCTTTAGGACACAGGATTCCAAAATCTTACCCTAAATCTTGGGAGCCGTAAGGCATTTAGACAAAAGCAATGACTAAAAGGCATTTATGTTTTTGAGTAAAAATAAACTGTTATTTTATTACGCTTTGTTACGGACACCTGAACATGACGGTAAGAAATCGGTGTGAGTAATTGACGGTTTTTCCCCAATTCGAAGTTTGGAAACTGGTAACATAAAAAGTATACGAACATAGGTAATGCATTTTTTTTACTTTAGTAAAATTTAAAAATAACGCAACAGCCAAAAATTCACTTGATATTCTTTTTTTTACAAAAAAACCACCATCCATCGTCCAACCATACCTACATCGTTCAAGTTATATTTTCTCATATAAAATTGAATGCAGATATTTTTAAAATTTTTATTCTCCTTATAACGATCGCTTAATAAGGAAAAATATAGCGTATTTACTAAGATTTTTTTCACAATTAACTTTTATTACTTATTAGGTTGAATAAATTAATGTACAAATGCACGTTTAATGTCTTGTTTTTGTCCTGCTATATGCATGTTACCTATAAAAAAGGTAATTGCTAAGTATATATTGCAAACTTATGGACTTACGTATTTCCGTCAAAAAACCTAAGCGACTGTAAACCCCCTTTTTCGGGGGCAAGTTTATTTTAGATGACCATTTTTTTTTTGTTTTTAACAAATTATAAAAAAATAAAAAACTTATCTTTAAGATCTTAGATAGTTCAATGAAACAATCAAAGTAAGACTGCAATTCCAGGTCTAAAACTAAAATTTTGTATAAAAGCAGTGTAGAATTTAAGAATACGATTGCTTGGAAATCTCTTAACCTACATGATCCGCGGATCCTATATACATATAAAATATTTAGTTGTTCACCGCTGTAAACCATTAAATATATTACACACATAAATATGTACTATGCATGTATAGGATGCGACTGATATCAGATAATTAATAATTATATAAATCGTTTTTTAACATCTTATCCCTACATACCTACTAAAGTTTATTTTGTGTTTTACGAGACAATTCTTAGTAAATTAATAACAAAATAAACAAAAAAGTAAACTCATCCTTGCATTTATAATATTTACCTTTAACTTTATATGGATGAATTTTATAAATTTAAAATTATATCTATTAATTTTCTGTAAATGGTATTTAAAATTATAAATTATTTTTTTATAAAACAAAGCAAAGAGAAATAATTTTGTTAAAAATATTATGAGTAAAAAAACAAAGGTTTTTTGTGTAGTAAAAGTTATATTATTTTTTTTTGATATAAACAAGCTTATGAAGTTGCTTGTAGCGCAGTCAAAAAAGACCCCTGCACTTTTTGACAAGCTAAAATACAGCTCCAGCTAACTTTAAATGGCTATTTCTCGAAAAAGGTAAATCTTTGAGAAAAAAAGTATAAGAACAATTTTAGTTCATATATAGGTTGTAAATTGTAAATTGTCTGATCTTCATCGTCATCCTGAGCTATTTTCATGGTGACATTAATCGTTTATTCAAGAAAAAAGAAAGAAACTCGTTTTACACACGGATCAGTTGAGACCTTTTAGGATTTTGTTAGAACGGTGTCTCTTACGTTCCTGTTAATTTTCAGCTTCTTGTGAATTAGTGCAAGGGACAAAGGGTACTATATTTTTATGGCAAATTTGACTGGGCTACCATTATATGTAATACTCTAGGACTTCTATAAATTTACTTGAGCAGCTTAGCGTCTGAAACAAAAGATAAAGTATTAATTACTTTAATTATTTGACAGTTCGATTCGAATAATACATTGTAATTATATTATAATACCATAGGTAATCCCATTTATGTTTAAGAAATGAAGTAATTAATATAATAGCAATAGGTCTGTCTGATATATTAATGAAGAATATAATACACATGTAACTAACCTTTATCCACCTTTGCGTCCGCCAAAACTAGCACTGGGCATTAGCGATGCGAATCCTCCGCCTCTAGTATGTCCACCTTGGCTGTGTCCACCATGACCCCCGTGACCGCCGTGACCGCCGATTAGACCTCCGCTGCTAAGTCCATCCCTACCGCCATAGCCACCACCAAGTCCACTGTCGCCTCCTAGGCCTTCGTTTCCACCGCCAAATCCTCTGCCTCCACTGTGGCTACCACCAAATCCTCCGCCTCCACTTCCGCCAAGACCATCGCCGAAACCGCCTCCGCTATCACCGTTTCCACCCCCAAATCCTCCGCTGCTGCCGTGACCACCAAGACCTCCGCCTCCGCTGTGACCACCGCCTAGGCCGCTATTTCCACTTCCGCCGTAACCTCCACTAATTCCACCACCGCTACCGCCGCCGAAGCTGCCTCTTCTACCGCCACCAAAGCCGTCTCCGTCGCTAAAACCGCCTCCTTTATGTCCACCGCTACCATATCCTGTAATAAGAAATAGAATCGACTTCGTTGGGGTAATTTCAAAGTTTAACCTAATTTTGGTTCTGATAAGATTATCGTTTTTATAATCATAAGAATTTTCAAATAATATATTTTAATATTAATTGTCAATCTTATTTTGACACGATCAAATTGAGTAATAAGGTAAATTATAGTTTTTACCCGGCGCCGCGTGGACACAGGCGATGACCACGAGGGTCAAACAGACTATCGTAAATCTTCCCATCTCGAGACTGTGCTGCAGACACCCTGCACTGGCTTTTATATGAACCTGATAATGCTATGCTATCACTCAATGTCTGTTTACATGTTCTTTAGTTAGTGGCGTAATTACAGGGTGGTAGCGCTGGTTAAATGCCACGGACCCAAACCCAGAAGGGAACTCCTTCAAAAATTTTATACAAAGAAATGAAATGCGCGACGTTTTTGGCCATTAGTTATCGAGTCGGATAAAAGGAAATATAAAGCGGGTGATGTTTCATGTTTGTTTTTCGCCGTCATTAAATTTTGGTACGGGTGTCACATCCGATGAATTTGCTACGAACCCCTAATAGTGTAGTTGTACCATTGTCCACCACCACCACCACACAGTACCTAGGTGTTTGGAACCAATTTGGTTTAATTATATAAACTAATGGAAAAAATTAAAGGATCAATAAAATTGTCACAATTTTTAGCGTTTGTTCAGATAGGTGTATTTTTGTTAGAAATGGTCATATCGGAGTCACGAAAACAGCATTATTAAGCATGAAGCATCTAATTTTAAGATTTTTAGAATGAAATAAAATTTATAAGTATTATATATTGAGCAATTCCGGTATCTGGTGAAAAGCTTGAAGAAAAAACAATTCTTAACTTTATTGGTTTTTGATTTTGTGCCGTGGACCTGGACCACTATACGGACTGAATAAGCTGTTTTTATTTCATGTTCTTTTCATTTTCTTTTTTATTATTTTAATCTGACTTTCGGGTGTAAGGCGACATTACATTTGTTGATTAGTTAAATAGTTTTATTTAATGGTAGACTTAATGGTTTAATTATTTATATAAATGGTTGATGGTATTGGTTGGTTGTGAGATCACGCGGCGCCGTAGACTATCGAACGTGAACTAAGTTAAAGTATTTGTTAAATTATAAAAGAATATGATAATATAAAAGATGTGTAAATGTTGACTCCGCGCCGCCTGCCCTGACGTCAATGTACTGTACCTAGTACACTGACGATATTGTGACTGATGGTATTATTACAAAGGTATCCATGTAGTAGTACCGGTGTGGGAAAAGGTAATATTTTAAATAATTTATAATATTTACTGCAAATAATATTAAAAAAATTTATACTTTACGAATCCTTCTTCGCATAAGGTTGAACTATGCCAAAATTCAAACTCACCCTCCGTTCGCCTATTTTTCGTGGAAATGTATACGAAATTTTCGCTTCACGCAAATATAATAATTAATAAGTATGTATAATATGTTATATAGGTAATAATAATAAGATTTTAACTCACCCTGTAAACAAGATCTAAGCTGAACTCCGTTATCATTAATAGCTTTGAATATTCCGCTATTATGTAAGCTGCTTATATTATTTACGAGTATCAAGGCAAATAAATCCAAATAAGAATAATCAATATTTTTATCACAGAATTCATTGTTTACAGTAGGTTATATTAATCAGAATAGATTAATTTTTTGTTATACTATAATGAATACAAGGAAACTTGGAAGCTTTTGACCTGTTTCTGATCATCATATACCAACATTTTTATAAAACTTCCATATGCCGGAAGAAATTCTCAGTAAAAAATTCACAGTAGAGCAACGTGGTGGATTAAAGTCCTAACCTTCTCCTTAACAGGCGTCTACAGGCTGGTAAGCATACTTACTTTTACTTTACAGTTAAATAAGTAATTGTGTCAAAAATAATTTTAGGCAAACAAACAAAGACTTTTTGGTAAAAAATCATATATTATTTTATTATTTATACATAATATTAAATAAAAATATCATGTCAGGGAGTTATTTATATATCACTTTGAGGTTGCTTATATGTTAGGACTTCTATAACGTTTTCTTGAGCAGCTTAGCGTCTAAAACAAAAAATAATAAAAAGCGTTAGTTATTTTTTCGATAGATTATGACTAAAGTTGTTAAGACAATATAACTGTAATTTATATACAAAATAATTACCTACACTAAATTTAGATGCAATTAATTAGTTTAAGGCAACTCGGAACTAATGCATAGTATATTCACTAGTCTTTATTAAAAAAATCGTTTTAATAAAAGTTTCTTGGTTTAGGAGATTGAGGCCCATTTGTGTAAAATTAGAAAATTCACTCCTTCCGTCAATGTTTTAAGTGATATGGTCACAATTTTTCATCTTTCTAAATTATTTTTACTGATTTTCTTAGCTGAATAGTTGAGTAATGAAATATGTACAAGTTTTTAATCAAAAATTGTACATGGCCCTAAGAAAGTGGCTTCGTTTCTAAATAAAAGATTTTCGTTTTTTCCATAACTTTACTTTGGCGACGCATGTGCAAATGTACTACACTTGAGCTGCGCGTAGTCTCAAAAATTGGCGCATATTATGGAGATTCTAAAATGGTAAAAAAGATAGCACATTGGAATGCTGAAAAAAAGCTATTGCTATTTATGAACAGAAGGTGCCAATCTAAAATTTCGAAATTCTTATCAAGATATATCAATCACACCTTGATAAGAATTTTATGTCGATTTTTAAAATTTTTGCTGCAATAACTGGGTTTCCCTGAAAAACAGAATTTTACCTTTACTATTAGTTCACCTGATTATTTAAAAACATACCAAAAATCCTTGGGACCATTTTAAAGAGTTTCAACACGGTATTTATTTTGTACTTTTTAGTGTTGAGGTGTTAGGTATCCAGCTGATTCTCATCAATTAGAATCAATTTTGATAATTTATTGTGATAGGACGCAGATTTATAGGATGTATAGAATGCGACTGATATCAGATAATTATTAGTTACGTAAATTGTTGTTTATGATCTTATTCCTACATTATAATAATAACATACCTACTAAAGTTTATTTTGTGTTTTACGAGACAATTCCTTGTAAATTAATAACATAAATAACTTTTTCTTTGACTTTGACTTCAATATGTTGTAGAAGAATTAGTTATTTATGACTTTTTAGTTCACTTTTGAAGTTGGTTTACTTTTTTGTAAAAAGTTATTTATTTTACGCTTTTTCGTTGCAACTGATAATTAATAGGAATCCATAACAGAATTTACACGTCTGTGCTGATTATCCATAAAGAATTCCATTATGTTGCTTCTAACACCAAATGTAAGTCAATTCCTGTTCAGCACGTAGTGGTCTGCAACTTATATTATGATTTACCTAAGTTACAATGTCCTATTGGCAACTGCTCATGATCAATAAGAAATTATTGTTATTCCCGAGGCAGGGCCGTTAATCGTTGATGAGTTCTCCTGGTGCTCCATCATCAGCTAGGTTTCGAAAAATTGTACCTACCTGATTTAATACCTCGGAAAGAAAGGTGTCATTTCTTGAAATTTCTCGGAATGAGGTGTCCTTATTTTAAAGGTCACTTAGTTACTGTTTTAAGATTTTGTTACTGATCAAGTGCCGTTCTAGCCACAATCTTGTTAGTTTTTCCTTAACCCTTATAACCCTCTTCAAAAGTTTCGCAAACTCGTTAGAATTTATGAAGTAAGATGTAATAAAATATGTAATTCTTGTCTTAATAGTTAATAGATATAGTACAGCACAAAGAAATCTATATTTCGTATTCTGATTTTGTTTTCACATTCAAAAATAGTGTTTTTATATGTTTGTAAATTAATTGTAACCTAGAACTTAGGACTGATCAACCCTTCTTGATTTCTTATGATGCTTCAATGGGCATCAATAGAAAGAATCCAAGTTTTACGTAAAATTAAGTATTTTGCAATTGTCTATTCTGAGATAATGATTGACGGGTATGCTACTTTACGTAAGGTTGTTGCACCTAACTGTCCAACCTATTTTCGATAAAAATTTCAGTGTAAGCGCAACTTATATGCAATTACTTTTTCTGAATATTGCATAATTATGTGACAGAGCCCTGCTACGTTTCCTTTCAAATTTCATATTTAAGATCATTAACCTTTGTTTCTTAAATATAGATACTACTATATAATTGACTATAAAAAAATTAATTATAAATTACGTATAATTTACACAATAGTATAAAATTACCGAATCTTTTCACGTTTAAGTTTCTCAATTACCGAGTTCACACAGCTAAAATCGTGTTATTGTTTGAAATAAACAAGGTTTATATTTGATAACCAAATTAAATTGTATTTATAAAATAATAAATTTTCAAACCATTCACCTCTGCATAACTATTATTTCAGGTACAATGATTCCGAAGTCAGGAGGTGACTACGCCTATATCGGGGAGGCGTTTGGAGATCTCCCAGCATTCCTCTACCTGTGGGTGGCGCTGTTCATCCTGGTGCCGACTGGCAATGCCATCACAGCCCTCACATTTGCACAAAATATACTTAAACCCTTATGGCCAGTTTGTGAACCGCCAGCAGATGCTGTGAGTTTGATCGCTGCTGTTGTAACATGTAAGTAAAAGTTCTAATTTTCTTGATATAATACGTACGTAGGTACATTTTGTATTATCTTTGGATCACACGTGCCCGAAAATATTATACACGTTAAAATTAATTCAATTTGGTTTGCGTATGGATTATAATATACGCAAAAACTTCGTTAACTGAAGAATTTTCTAATCGTCCTTTTTAATTCCCTACTTTTTTTGATATCACTGGCAAAACCTTTTCGTTGTTCATATAAATTACAATCGGCTTTTAATAACTTTTATTTCTTATTAAGCAAGCTTTGGAATCACTCGCAAGTAATTTTAAGAACATGTCAGGTTTTGTACATACAGAAATATTAAAAAACTTTGCCTTCACAAGAACTTGGCAGGAAACCTGACGCGCTCATTAAATTCGCATTCATTCCCCGAAATCTTTCCATCGTTCCATCAATCAGAAACTCGTTATTCTTTTGTAAGTAAATAACACAATATGGGCTCTTTGAACCTGACAATGACGGACTTTAAAGGTCCAAATTTCTTTAAACTATTGAACGATATTGTCAGACTGTTTAACCAATATAACCCTTAGGCAGTATGTAGAAGGTATTGTTGCAGAGGTGAATGTCCATTCAACGTTACAGAGATTTCAATCATGCACTTAATGGCAGTAAATTACGTACAGTTTGTAAGTTACATCGAGGAACTGTTGCATCATTTCGAACTGGCTTTAAATATTTCGATTATTTATTTTGTTCCTTTCCGGGTATGCTGTTTCGTAGAAGCGAAATTTAAAATGTTAACTGTTTTATTTTGCCTTTTTTATTATCAGTAAGTACGAAACTTACAGGAATTTGTTTTAATGAAAAGTACCTTTGAATAACGCAAGTAATTGATTTTCTTTCATTTTAACTGTCGATAGGCATTACTGTTTTATAATAGCAATCGGCATATATTCCTTTTACTATATTTTTAAAACAATAGATTTCATTAACATCGAGATCAAATAGCAGATTAATCTCTAAACCTACATCAAAACTGTCACACAGAGAGCATATCGTAAACGTGTAATAAAAATAAAATTTACAACCATGTCAGCAAAAAGTCATATCACAATAGAGACGATGGCCTCGATAACAAAGAATGAATACAATCCAGGGTATGAGTTTGTCGCCTCTTCTCGTCTTTATGCCGTGGTGGCGCGCGATGCTGATTGCTCCTGACAAGATAATGGCGGCTTCCTCCCGCATCACACGTACTCGTGTGCGAATTATGCGATCGTACACCTAGCGTAAGGGCCCGTAATGACATGTTGTGATTCTATTTATCCTTGTCCTCTAAACTAGATATGTCTTGGAACAGCTATATATTACTGCATCAAGGCGTTTAAATTCACAGTATATGGCAATCCTTTCGGAATGAGTTACAACAGCGAAATCTCAGTATTAATTGTTGATATTTACTTATCTAAAACATTTTAATACACTGAAATCATTTTTAAACAAGTGGAGATAAGCATTTTCTCCTTCAAATACATTATGTATTTGAAGATTTTTCAATTAAATGGGTGATTTTCTAAGCGTTCAATTTTTATTTATTTTTTCTAAAAATACAGAATTTATTTTTAATAATGTATGTAGATGTATGATATTTATAATAATGTATGTAGATGTTGGTCATACGTTGCGGTTTCGTGAGCTGTATGGCATGTAGTCTTGTTCAAGCCTTATGCCATGTTACAGATTCAGGTTGTGTATTTTGGCCATTGAAAATTTGGAAATCATTATACGATTGCGATTACCATTGACAGTAACCTACTGAATTTGCCACCTAGATCGTGAGATTCGACGCCGTTAACATTTTACGATTTAAGAAACTATTTTTTTGTATTTTATATAATAAATTTATCTGAAAACTCTTTTTGTACCTACTGTATAAATATTTACTATCCAAGATTACACATTATTCATATTATTTTCTTTATAACGATAAGGACTGATCCCAAAACACGTTCTACGGGCCACACATAAGTGAGCAAATGACCCACAATATCAATGCATATACTAATAATTTAATACTGTCAATTGTGAATACAAATACGAATCTATAAATTATACATGGGTTATGCTTATTTTTTTAATTTAAGTCGTTATGGCCGGGGTTAACAACTGTACCTAAACTTAATGACTTAAAACATAATTTTCTTACATAAAAATATCTAACAATAAGTAGGGATAGAACAAAAACAGTACGATAATACACATATTATTTGCTTACAAAAAAAAAATTAAAACCTACTAAGCGTATCCAAGATATACTACTCGCATATTTGAAAACAAAAAGCTATTCCTGATAAACCATTATCACAAAATAAATATTGTTTTATTAAATTGAAATATTACACCGTCATTCTGGCAAATTATTTAATTTACATTGACCTCTTCCTCTAAAAGGTTATCAATATCAAAAAGACGTTGTTTTCATATAAGAGTAGATGAAAATAAAATGTAATATAAATAATATAGGCACCTAGTTAATTGTTTTTACTACTAATTTTTTTTTAGCTTTTATTTAACGGTAGTGAAAGCATTAACGCACACGTACCACTCCCGGAGACTCCCGGAACAAGCACACTCCAGACTACCCATTTAAACCTAGCGGTACTCTCATCGCCCTCGTTGGGCGCCACGGGGTCGCTTACGCATGCTACCGTGACGGCCCGATTGCCACAATACCTAAACATAGTTCCGTTTTTTACTACCTTTACCTTTCAGGTATCTAGTATGAATACTACACCTATCAACCTTTCGACGTAATATTCATTCGTACTAAAAGCAATCACGAGTAAAATAAAAATAAAAATTAACGTCACAACTGTTAGTAATTTTCAATTAAACAGCACGAAATTTTGCTTTTGTTATTTAAACACCTATTATTCGTTAAGCATTAAAATATATTTGTTTTAATCCATTATAATACGTAATTCACAACTTCAAAAACTTAAGATATTTTGAAAACGAATTATCTGCTGAAAAATGGGTTTTCCACAATATTTTGAACAACCTATCCAACAATAACTGACATTACGGTATAGTTGAGAAAAAATAGTCCTCAGTTCACTTACGTATATTAAGGGAAGGTACCCTAAAAAAGTTTTTAACATTTTATTTAACCATTTTGCCAGCGCGCTTTATACATATGCATAGGTATCATTATAGTTACTGATTAATTTTTGTATGTCTTACCTTTATTGATAAACTGGCAAAGAAACACACCGTTTTCCTTTGCTGTATTCATTATAAAAGTATATTTTTAGATTTCAATTTTGTTACAGGTTTCCTAACAGCACTCAACTGTTTCAACGTGAAATGGGTCACTCGAATACAAGATTCTTTCACAGCAGCGAAAATATTAGCATTGCTGATAACATTCTTTGCCAGTTTGTGGTACTTATTCTCTGGGCACACGGAGAACCTCGAGTCCATGATGCAGGGAACTATAACTGAACCAGGAAATATTGCTATTGCTTTCTACACTGGACTGTTCTCGTATTCTGGTTGGAACTACTTGAATTTCGTCACAGAAGAACTGAAAGACCCTTACAAGTAAGTTACTTTAGTTACATCACTTACTTTAGTGCTACACAGGCATTATGGAAATTTTCCATTGTGCAGAAAATTCATGTTAAGAAAGACCATATACCTATAACTTATTTACTGCGTTAATTTCACTCAAAATTTCTGGTGATTCATTCAGAATTCCTCTCGTTTTATTTATTCTAGTTGTTAAGTCTGTAAGTAACTAATTACTCGAGATTACTTTTTTAAATTCATACCCATGTTTATTTCAGAAATCTCCCACGTGCTATCTGCATATCTATGCCTGTGGTTACCCTCGTCTATGCGTTGACCAACATCGCATATTTCGCCGTACTTACAAATACTGAGATTCGCGCCTCTGAAGCTGTGGCTGTTACGTTTAGCGAGAAGATACTTGGCGTGATGTCCTGGATCATGCCTCTCTTCGTCGCGCTTTGCACTTTTGGATCTCTAAATGGAGCTATATATGCTTCATCCAGGCTGTTCTTTGTTGGAGCAAGGAATGGACACTTGCCGTTAGCAATATCTCTTATCGATATTAAGCGTTTAACTCCAGTGCCTTCTCTTGTTTTTATGGTAAGTTTAGTCTTTTAACGCTACAGACTTTGTAGTGATATTCACCATACTCTTATAGTTGCAGCGTTATATTATATACCATCATTTTGGATAGTTTTGCCTCAAAATGACTGTGTAACACAAAAGAGGCTAAAACTAAATGAAGTGTTTAATAATAATAAATATTCCATTTAAGAAATCTATGTTTCATGTTCTCGCCCAAATTATATTATACTTTTATGTATGTTTCAATATCCACATAAGTAGGTATTATTGCTATAAACATATGAGGGAAACGAGATTTAGCAAGTACTTAAAAGTACCTAGATGGCGTTTAAATATTTAATAAAAATACTAATTGTAAAAATAATAAATTTAAATGTTTTGTTAAGAAATAGTGGCAATAAATTTGTTTTAGATCTAGACCGTAATAGACATACAAAACGTCTGATTAATTTATAATAGCGTAGCGTTTTAATTATGCACTAGTGCAATAAAATACTACTATTTTAATGCATAACGTCGATACGCATGTCGATACGTTAATATTACATTCAATAGTAGCTCGAAATAAGCGTAACAAAAACAAAGCTTAGGTAATAACCACTTTCTCATGAAAAAACAATTATCGACAAATCTAAATTACAATAACTTCATTAATTAATATACCTACAATCTACACATTCGATTACGTTTTAAAAATGGAAAGTGATTGTTATCCAGTTAAAACATTAAGCATAATAGTTGTCATCCTTGACATAAATTTGAATTACATTCGTATTAAATCTAAATAAGTTGACCGCTTTGTTGGAGCTATCTATTCAGACCAGTTTTTTTTTTGTATCTTATTAATAAAAATTCTAATAACGTCTTTAAAATACCTACACTGGTCTCTATACCGGCGAGTTCACCGTTGGGCCATAAATTAAAGCATTAACTTTGGGAAAGTTCAGAAAGATCAGCACGTAGAAAAAGACTTCAAAAATATTTAAAAAATTTAGGGACGTCGTTTTCTTTTACAGAATAACCACAATAATTTTAGTATAAAAAAATTTAAATATGTACAACATATCCCAGAAAGAAAGGATCACGTTGAACAGGGATAGGAGATAATTTGCCATACACCCATATTATAATTTTTTTAATCTTGCATACAGTTTCACAAAAAAAATTATAAAAAGAAACTGTTAAGGTTACAGGCCCATTTTTTAGAAACCTCGGCAAATAACTTGTCTATCCTTAGGTACTATTTGGCTAGCAAACGTGTAAAAATAAATGAAATAAGAAATACACCGAGTTTTTAGTTTTATATAAAAAGTTGTAGATTTTCAAATGAGTGATACGGAAAAAATTATACCAAAAAAAATTTACCATAACAATAATTTCCTCATACCCTCGATGAAATACGTAATCTTGTGAGGTATTACTGATTTTGTTATAATTATTTATTTTCTAATTGATGAATATCTTGTTATACTAGAGATACAAAGGGCAAATTTTTGATTAAGCCATACTTTTCAGTTTTCAAGCTTGTGGAATAGTTAAAGTAACGTATTAAATTTTAAGTTAATATGACAGACATATTTTTGTCCCTGAGCGATCAAAAGAACATTAATAATGAAAAAATAAATAACAATTTTGCAAACTAATCGAGTTAATTTACAACAATGAGGGCCAAGGCAATAATGATCCAAATTCAAATTTTTATTATTTATTGCACATTATTTTTTTATTTCTGGAATATTCTTAGGAATCTTCTTATTTCGATTTACTATGAGAAGCCTATCTTTGTGCTCAATATACCAAAATAAAATAAACGTGTTTAAAACTATTTAAGTTACTTAGGTAATTATTCCACAAGTATAAAAACTGATGAGTATGAATTAACCGTGCCTTGTATCGTTAAATACTCATAATTTCTAAATTAATAACGATAAAAATAAGTATTACCTCACAAGATTTTGTAGTAAATAAGTATGTTTTTGTAATACGTGGTAATTTTTTTAGTATGACATTTTTCCGTAGAACTCGCTTGAAAATCTGCATCTTTTTATTTAAAAACTGAAAAATTGGTGCATTTTTTATTTTACTTTTTGGTACGTTTGCTAGCGCAATAATAGCAGTATTCAAATGTAGACAAGTACAATTTACCGAGGTTCCTAAAAAAATTTTGAGCCTGCAACCTAGACGGTCTTTTTAATGTATTTTTTGTATAACTCTATGCAGGATTATGAAAAAATACTAAAATTCTAATACTAAAAAATACTAGAAATACTAAACATCCTTTTTTATATTTCATACTTTTAAACAAAAAAGGATTAGCACTTTTGGGGTCAAAAGTTGCCAAATGACGTCCACTATATCCCTGTTTGATTTCATACTTACTCCATTACTCCAATGTCCACCATTATTTCCGATGCAGATACGTGCTCTTTTGCCTATTCCTTAAGTAACAACATGCAACCGCATCTCCTCTTTCTATTTATACGCTCAATGATTTATTTTTTGAACTTCAATACATTTTTTGTTTGTGTATGCATTAGAGGAAACAAGTTAAACAAATTAAAGCAAACATTTTTTCATTTAATGTGTAGGTATGTAGTTTAATAAATGTTGACAGTTGAGATTTTCCTCGGACCGAGGGCCCCTTTCGGCCGGGGACCCGTGACATTTTGCCGACTTGCCACTCTGTAGTTACGCCACTGAGTATAATATCCAAAGGAATATTAAATATCAAAATCTCCGGAAATTTACTTTTGAAGAGCGACTTATTTTTCGCTGACGAAAATTTGTATCAAAAGTGTATCATTGTTGTAGTTTTAAACGCAAATCTTGGTATTATAAATATAGTATACTACTCCTACACAATAGCCAATAGGAATTCTATCGGGAACACGGCTAGTCATTTTATAACGCTAAAAAACGTCTCAAGAAATGTTAAAAATACTCTAAATCGTTCGTCGCACAAACACCAACTTTAATTGATATCAAGGACAAGCTGTTTGTGAAGAGTTGCATTTCCTACTTTAAAACTCACGAATCTTGCTGACCATTTAATTTGCTACGATTTTGGTCATTAAAATATTTTTTACACATTTTTTGACATATTTCCTTGTAAATATAATTATTATGTAAAAAGAGTTAATATGACTAAGAGAATTCTTAGCTATATTAACAGTCTCGTTTGAATTATTTTCTTTTTGTATTGGAAAGTAAGTTTATTAAGGAACATAACTT
>DVVJ01000213.1:0-17698 GCA_018234505.1 Junonia neildi neildi
CTACTAAAGCTCAAAAACAATGGTGCTATACTAGTTTTGCCTTTACAGTGATTATTTAAATTTAACATTTTCACTTCTTCTAAATACTTATTTCTAAGGAAAATATATTTCTACCTTATTGATAATGTCATTAGCTTTTTTTATGAATAGTTTGAGTGTTATTATTGATCGTTATGAATCAATTTTTCGCATTTTACTCTGACGAAAATCGTTTTGCACGACAAATTAAGCCATGTACGATGTCCATACCTCTTCTATTTTACTATTTATTTTTTCATTGTTTAATTCGTTTAATATAATATATTTCTTGTTACGTTTTTCTTATATTCTAAGTAACATTTAAAAATAATCTTCTTTTCTAACATTTATTTTTTATAAATACAACCTATACCGCTATACGATAATATAATTTATTATGTACGACGTCTTCAACAAAACAAAACCACAAAAGTCGGCGAGAAACCGACGAGTCACAGAAAGAAAACAATGAAAAGTACCTAAAGATAATAAACGGACTGAGTACACATATAAGGATATACATTTAACAAGAATAATCTCGTATTTAAGCCAAACAAAGAATCCTCTATATACGATACCACGTATCCGTGGAAGCCTTTATCATAACCGCGAAAATGACTTCATTTTCTTGCAAAAGGTAATACGCATGCTAATTTTTCCGAACTATTATCTTTGCTATTGTGAATAATTATAATGTTTATTAAGTATATAATTACTTTAATTACTGAGATGACGAAAGAACTAGTCACATACGTTCCATATAAAGCAGTCACATATAAAACAATGAGCAATCTAATTATAAAACGGCTAATGAAAAATCAATGTCAGTTCAATTGGAGATTAAAAAAGTTTTTTAGGCTAAGGCAGGCTTAAGGCAGGTTTAATTGTAAAAATATAATAATGTAACAATTTCGACTTTGCATAACATTATATTTAGTGGTAGAGAAGAGGATAGTTGTAGAGATCATATGCTCGTATACGGGCGCTACCTACCACGCGTTCACAGAAAATCGACTCAAATATTAAACATAGTACATACCTATAATACAGCTGGGTTTCACTTGGTGAACAGGATAACCAATTCTTGAACGCCATACATTTCCTTACTTCTTTCCTTATAACTCCCTATCTGTTGCTACTAATGGGTAGAGATCAAATAACAACATAGGTACAACATTAAAGTTACGTTCATGTTTTAAGCTAAGATAAAAGGGAGTTAATGCTTAATGCTCTGGTAAACATAAACATTAACGAATCAACACTTCTAACATCGAAACTAAACGTCAAAATCTAAATAATTTCATCTTTATTTAGTTTTTTCATGTTTCCTATTTACGGAAAATGTATTATCGTTCATCTATATAATGACACTGGTTTTTTTTATTTGATTTTTTTTACGACGTAGTTGGGTAACGTGTTCAAAACCCGGTTTTTTATAATTAACAGTAACAAAATTGTTTCATACATTCCTATAATTTTAAATAATTGCATTTAGATACAAAGGCGTCACATACCTATGTTTAAAATGTACCTATATTTTAAAAAATTTGCACCTGATGCACAATCTTATTATGAAAATGCTAAAACAGAATTTTTTCATTTATTAATTTTAAGCCATACAAAATATTTAGATCTTTCGGGATTTTGTTTAGAATCACAAAAAGATTAATACAAAAAATAGCATGTTTCTAATTTTACTGAAACATAGAGGTTTTTCTTGCTAATTGTTTGCACTACCAAGCCAATTATTATATCAATCAGATTTTATACGAAATACGGGGACAAAACAATAAAAACTTTTCTCTTGACATCATTAGTAGGTATAATTGTATGGCGATGACATTCAAGTAATCGAACCCGGAACAGCGGGATCAAGGCAGCAGGTGTTCGACACGATACGTTAAACAGATGCAATCGAAATAAACAGTTTTAAATAAATTTAGTACTTGTTTAATATTCATGAATGTTGTGACGCTTTATAGACATTTACTATAGAATGACATATAATAAGATTTAAGAAGAAAACAGTATATAAGGATTCATACAACGCCTTTACAGGCGTTGTATATATAATAAACATATTGGTCAAAACCCGGCCAATAGTTTGGGAGTTAAACATGCAAACTCACAAATTGTGGTAGTGTGGTGTGATGTGTGCTACACATGTTTAGTAGTTGACGTAGACTAACATATTCTTGTAAAACCTGTGTTTTTTCTGACAACACGAGTACATACAGTTACATGTACAGTACACGATGACTTAATTTTTTGAAGTCGTTACAAAAGCGACTCAGACGTTTCCGCCGATGGTTCCATACCACTGACATCTGGTTCAAGCTTCGCTGGCTCTTATTATTCGCCGGGATATCCGCCTACATTACATGTTCAGTTAAAATTCAAAATGAACACCTATTTTGGTGCAAAACATAGCCCGTTAAGGAGGAGAGACGGACAAAGACAGGGACGGGCAGACGACGTAGATTTACGACCGTTCTTGTTATATTAACTATCTCATATATCTTCATAAAAGTATACTGTAATAATATTGATAATAGAGATTACTCTATAATATTATATAGATTTGGTCAAAAATCAACTATTAAATAATTATCCTATTTTTTTTTTAAAAAAAGTGAACAGCCGTTTTCAAAAAAGCATAATTTTGTTTATGTGAATTGTCTACTTTTCCAATTACCAGAACTAAGAAAACTACTAAACTTATTTAAAAAAAAATTGAAGTTAATCTAAAATTTTAAATTAAAATATATTTTTTCATGGCTTCATTATTGACGAAGTTATGGCTAAGCATCTATTGAATAGCCCCTCCTTTATGAATGTCAAAAAACACGAGAGTAACATGATCGTTGCCAGCCTTTGGACACGGAACCCTAAATACTGTAGACAGATAAGTCATTGTAACCGAGCAAGGATATGTAACGTTTATATAATACTTGTGTGTAAGCGTACCGTGGTTTGCGGTCATAACCTGAGATTTCGAATATTTATCGACTTCAACATTACCGCAAAACGATCGAGTTGTCCGTTAGCTAACTATTTAGTAACTACTTACATAACTTTCAGAACTAAAATATGTCATTTGAAACAATGTTTTGTTCAATTTTATTCAAAGACAATGCGACAATGTAATGCAATAGAATTTTTGGGTTTTCAAAAAGACAATCAAATGTCTTGTTGGCCACGGAAACGTAACTAATTCGTTTCCGAAAGTGACGACCCTTAAAGAGAATATGAAAATTAAAATTAAAAATCTGCAATGTTTACATTTCGTACGCTTTGTATTAAAGTGATCTAACTCAAAAAGTGCGAAAACTGAAAAATAAGTCTAAAACCATTAGCTATATCAGAAGTTACGGGAATTTTGAATTAATTCACTCTAATGTGTATAGGTACTAAGCGTGCGATTTGTTTTTAGCTCATTGCTCACTCGCTTCTTGATACATACCTACTAATGTAGGATGCCTAGTAGTCCTGTAATGGTTCCTATTGGAAGAAGAATGAATCATGGTAATTAAAGGCAAATGATGCGATAACATCTCAGATCTGTATTTATAGAGTATAATCGCATTGTCAGTGTCTCAGAGATTTGCGACTAGAATCACTAATGTCTATTGATTGAGACTACTAATTAGCACCAGATGCTCTATCTCAATAATGAACATTTTATCCCTTCGATGAATCTTATAATGCTTTTTTTTATTTCTAAACGATACATACGTATAGCTAATAATAACAAAGGTTTATAGTAGGTAACCATCGCATGTAGGTATACTTACATATTCTCGGTTAAGCCGTAAAATTAATTGTAATCTAGTTTGGAAATAGCTTAACTATCGTGGAAACTATTCATCCTGCTTTATTTCTTATCCTATATTTTTAATTATTCTTAAAGGGTTGAATGTAGGGAACATTATAAACAAACATATACAACACAGTGGTCTTGTATTAAAATCACGCTTCGCTCTAGGTATATTTTCTCGATGTGTACTTCATTTCGGTTATCAGTGTGCCAGATTTTTAGCCGAAAGACATATCTTCATTCTTTTAAAGAATACCACCGAATGAAGACACACCTTTGTCATAACAATTTGTAATCGTTATAAAAATAACGAAGTGAAAACATGTAGGTACATGTTTCCTTGGTGGACAAAGAACTCTTGCTGATGATTATTAAGGAGAAGTATACAAAGGTTAATTCAGGTAAATATTGAAAACGATATATGTAGTAGTCATAAAAATAATTGTTTAAGATGACAATCGTCAAATAATATGAATACCTATGTGTGTGTAACCCACGCTTGTGCTGGTTCAGGTTCAAGGCAGCTACGTGACAACAATACTTTGTGATCACAATTGATTGTGTTCTTCGTACCAATGACACGATCTTTCACGTAGCCACGGTTTCGATCTACAAAGCTTCTGCCAAGTCACTGAATTGTCATCATTGGTATTTAGAAACGGGATTAATAAAACCGATTTCGAATCGTTACTAACATCAATCGAATAAGTTGTTAGTAATAATTTCGAAAATTGTTATAGAAATATAAAAAGTAATTTAAAGTAAGTGGCTTCAATATGAAACAGCACTTATAGAAAATAGTATAATTTATTAAAAAGAAAATTAGCAGAGCAAATTCTTCAGCTTAAAGTTTTAGTTTATACGTATTATCCATTGTTTTGTATCTAAAATAAAAATTAAAACCTTGACCTTCTTGTATGTTTGCTCAAAGATAAGACATGATCACAAAGATAACACAAAGGATTTTTCTTTTTTAACAAACAATAAACAATGCGTAAATCCGCTTACACGTGATCCGACACTAAAAGTAAGTGCCGTTGTTTCGTTTTATTACACATCAAAATTAAAGATAATAAAAATCCATACCAAGTAATTTCAAAGAGAATGACACAATAACATGAAATTACATTTACTACGTCATTACATCTAACAAGAACCATCACTGTTTTGTTTATTAGTAATAGGTAATATATCACGGAGAAGTAGGTATTAAATTTTAATATAGCTTACTAGTAACAGTAACCATTTAGACAATGATCAATTAAAATAATAATTTCGAGTTTAATTTGATTGCCATCTGCCCACCACAACAGCATCTACCGGGTCCGCCAGTAAATTATAAAATAACTATTAAATTAATTTTAGTCTAGAATTTTGTAAATAAGACAAAGTTTTTACTTAATATGTAGACATAAGCGCGGCTTAAACCTTCACTTTATCGTAATCTAAACGCAAACAAGATCCCAAAACTGTTATCAGTGATAACATTCGTTAGATTAAAACATTTTTTTAACGCGATGTCTAATATGATAAGAGTCGTATGAGAAAAATGTGTTTACTTGACATCATTTTAAAAATATCAAGTGATTTATGGATATAGATTTGTAAGTCATTACATATTATATTTATCTTAGTAAATACGAAATATGCTGAAAAAGCAGATCAAATTTTAACGTTGAGTAAAAATTGAACGCAGAAAAGTAGATACTGTTTACAATTTAAACAGGTGCTCAATTATCCATAACATCCAACAATGGACAATGATTAAACGAGATGTGTGAACATAATATAATGATATCGATACTAAAAACAAACAAGCTACGGAAGACACGGAAGGGCCAGACCCAGTTCGACAGCTCTCTTCAATTACTTGTAACTCGACTATCACAATCTAGTTGTAACTCGATTGTGTCAGTTTATGTCTCGCCGTTAATTAAAACCATCTGTGCTGAACGTTCGACAATCGATTTACGAAATTGACGGTAATTTGATGACGGAGACTTTTTGTTCTGTAATAATTGCGACAAAGTGGGTGTTTTTTAAACTTTTTTATGAGTCACTTGTTTCGTCTGAAGGATTGATATTATAAGTATTGTATACCATGGCACACCTTCGGAAGCCCGTTACAGATCATCGGATGGGGCCATCATTGTTGTATTTTAAGTCGAAGTATTTGTGGATCAGAGTAGAGTCAGTTATCAACTGACGAAACCTTTTTTTTTCGATCCGATCCCAAAAAAATTTACACAGTGTCTATTCCCTTTGAAAATCGTACTAGTCCTGAAAACGAGCATTTAGCCACCGCTGCCATCCTCCTATAGTTACGCCACTAATGAACACATATGGCAATATATGGTATAAACTATGTTAATTGAAAACTGTATATACTCAAATTCGTTAAACAGTTATACTCCTAGCATAAATTAGCAACAAATGCTCTGTGCCTTCATCATCCACCAACTTTCGTAATTATGATAACAGTTAATAAATAATAACTTTACAATTCCTGCTCAAAAGTTTTAATTTACAAAACTTGTCGATAATTTGATATTCACCTAATTGTTTGTTTGAACCGAAATAATCTTGGCTGATCAGACTCTATATTTTTGAAATTTTAAAATAAGATTAATTTGCTCCATTATTTCTGAACAGTTTACGTCTTAGATGTCTTCCAGGATTATCCTGCCAGACAAATTGACAAGCCCAACGCAACGTAATAAGTCTTATGCTGCTATAATTAAGTAACGGTGCATACTAGATTGTACCGTTTGCTGTAAACGTACTTCACTTAGTTTAGCACTCGATCGGTTTAAATATGTATAACTAGTAGAATTATTGTGGATTTTATGCTTATTGTACGAAAATGACAAGATTGTGAAGTCATTCATAAATAATTTACGTTTCTAATATTTTTTTTTTTTTATGTATTGTTATGTTATTTTAAAATCATTTTTAATTCTGTTGCCGCTGTGAGTACTGCAATAACATAAGGAGGCCACTGAAAATCATTTTAAAAGCAAACTTGTTTGTATTATTACTGAGTGGATCTCCTTTTGGTTAAATTACACTGCTGCACACTTGTCAATATTTTTAATTTTTACTTTAAGTTGTCATACATTTTTGTCCTTTTGTAATTGTAGTTTTATTGTTATTTTATCTTCTTTTGTTACTTTATTTTAGGATAAGTGTTACTTTGATTTGATTTAGTTTATAATTTGTGTATAGTGGTGTAATTATGTTAACCAACAAATGTTTATTATTCTATAATTGTCTTGTATGTAAGAAAAACTCAGATGCAGAACTTTGAACTCAGATGTCGATTGTATTGTTGATGTTAGAATGTTAATAAACATTAAAGTCCTTCTATGTCGTACTAGCTGCTGCCCTCGAATTCTTTCGTTTGAAAATTTTTCCCGCGGAACCTTTATCCTGCTTCTAAAATATAAGTAGCCTATTTTAATGCCTACAATGTCAGCTAATGAAAAATGTCAGTCAATGAAAGCCCCATTAAAATTAATCCAGCCATTGCGGAGTTTATCCGGAACGCACAGACAGCAGTAAGTAAGTATATTCATGTGCACTCCGAAAAGTTGTTATTTTTGTCCTACAAATAGACACTTTAGTTTGATTTATAATATGTATGGGTGCGTGAATGTATTATAGTAATTATATATGTATATTATATAGTTATTCGAGTTATCTTTAATTTAATTTAAATTTTCTGTTTTTTATACAAAATTATAAGTACCTATAAAACTTAAAAGGATGATAAATTTTCTATATTAGAATGCAGAACTCAAAACCCAGTTAAGAAGTTCATATTTGCCTAATGAGTAAAAATAGCTTTTGTTTCTTGTATTTAGGACAACGAGAATAGTGCACGACCCATTGTGCTCTTAAGAAGTTCGTTTGATATTGTGTACTCTCCAGTTTATGGCGTAGAAAGAAATAAGCACTGCATAACCTGTGCTAGTTCATTTTTATAAAAGTTTAAAATTGTTTCAAAAATATATCTACATTACCAGATACTCTTTATAATTTGACAATTAGTTTAGTCGTTAATTTAAAAGGTATCATCTATTAATTTATCAAACCGAAATATTTTTTATAGTATCTTTGTTAATTTTGAGCAATTTTAGCTCGAAACTTTTGTTTGATGATATTGATAAAATAAAAAGATGTCGACTCCATCGTTACATTTTTTATTCGAATATACATACTCACCTATATATTGTTTATTGTGCTTATTCACATTCATATACTCGTCATAAATAGGTAAGAATCCCTCTGTCTGTGACGTTTGTTCACTTATTTCCTTTCACACCTAAGCTGCAGACAGAATTTAGGAATTTTGGAAGAGATAGAATTACCCTTGAATAGGGACTGACCTAGTTAAAAATAAAACGAAAGTTTATTAAAACAATATGGTTCGAAGAAAATAGTTTGATTGTTAAGAAGAAAATTGAACCAGGAAAAAATTGTGAAGCACAATTGTAGGTACCGGAACTGTTGTTGCTCCTTGTTCAGCCGAAGAGAGCAATTAATTATGAAGAAATGCATTAAAAATCTTAACTTTCAATGGCAAGTGATGCGTGCAGAGTCCTACTTTTCTGGCGGAGACGCTTCACTAGAATCGTCGGACGTAATAATGTTGATAAATAAATGTATACGAGTCACGGACGAGTAAACAGGACAAGGTAGGTCATACCCGGAGAACAAAGAGTAATTTGTGATTTTATATCACGATTGCACGATTCCAGACGTTTCCAGATTAGATTTAATGTGAAATAATATGGCCACTTAGTAAGACTGTAAGAAAATACTTATAGGTACGTTTTTTACTACGAAACCGTTGCTCATGGGTCAGAGTGTAATATGCTAATAAACTTCAGTAAACGAAGATCAAACAAAGATTTATATCCCTTTAATATAATCACAGAATCCATTAACGTTAGCTTAAATCACTGCCGTCTACACAACATTTGACATATATCACCAAAGGCGAAAAGTTGGAAACGAAATATCTAATAAAAGGAGAGAAATTTGTGAAGATATATTATATGCAATAAATAATGGCTTCTGTGGCATTTAACTACAGCCACTACTAAAACTCATGTAACGAAAACAGTGATACAATCTAGATTTACAAAACACGTTCAACAATTGTAATGTCCTTTTAAAATGTATACCATCATATCATGTCAAGTAATTAAAATAGATTCCACTCTAAACACGATAAAGCGTTTTGTATGCTTACGCTTACTCTATAAGTAAATCATTAAAAAAAGGATGTATATATATTTTACCTACTTTCATTTAAAGAGCAAATTCATTAATGGGAGAATATAAACACATCAAAAAAATAGGTAACACATAGGTACTATTTCAAATTATTAAGCAATGATTATATAATTTCTTTATTTATTAAGTACTTGATAACGATGTAAACTTTTTCATCTAGAGAACATACTGGCTGGTAAAATCGAGTATTATTGTTTTTTTTCGCATTTGTTCAAATTTTATAGCATTTTAAATTTTAATAAGCAAAGAATTGCTTATTAAAATTTAGTATTAGTCCATTGAAATGTTACATATTTTGGGCCTTACATTGCGTGACTTAGAGTTAGAGGACGCAATTTTACTTTATAGATGTATGTATGGGGGGGGGGGGGGCCAGCGTAAGGTTAAAACCAAATTTGTGGGGCCATCTTGGAAAAAGAGGATGGAAAGGTTTTTGCTATTGATCTTGTAAACTATTGGTCTCGTGAAAAAATCAACCATGTTTGTATATGTCGTTATTATGTAATAACTTGATAATCTATATAAATTATCTAGTCTCTTATTATAATTTCATAAAAATCTAAGGGCAGCGGGATGAGCAGACTCCACCTTTGAGTAACAATATGCAGGCAACCATGCTCATCTCTGCAGCCCCGTCTTGCTGGTTCCCTGCGGCAGGCGGAGGCTGCTCCCCCTCCGCACTTCCGGATTCATAAAAACACTCTAGAGATGGGACAGACAAGTACCAGGTGGAGTCGCGGTTAACTGAGTTTATTTAGGAGAGGGGGAGGGAGTAAATCTATCAGATCTAAAAGTATATTAATGAGGGGACGGGAGGGGAGAGTGAAGAGTTCATTGAGGTTAAATGTAACATTCAATGCTTATTTTTGATATGTAGTGGGGATTCATCCCCCGTCACAAAATAAATAAAAAACTGCCAATTAATTATTTTAATTTTCCAAGTAAAACTGACCAAACATTTTTGAAACATCCGAAAAAATTTGTTCCTAAAATCTAACTGCTGTTCCCAAAATAAGAGCAAGTTACGTTACGTAAGTTACGGATTATCTTGGACACTGTGTTATGCGAGCTGATCCTTTTGTAGAGGTCTAAAAAAGTGGCCCATAATATAAATGAGCTAAAATAAAAATAGTTTGAGTATGTCAATATGTTGTCAGATAAATTTACAAGGTATATACATTTTTACACTAATTTAAATATAGGCTGAATAACAAGAATTCTCCCTTAAGGGGATCATCTCGTACACCTTTTTCCTGCATACATACATAATTACAAATCCTTATAATTATATTTAGGTAATAAATAAAGGACTGTAAATGTAAAAACATTTTACTTTTTAAGCCCAAATTAACTTTAACACGAGCGAAGCCACAAGCAAAACCTAATCATTCATATTATATTGTAAGATTATATTTTTTTTAGATTACCAAATGAAAAAGATATTCATGGCAAACTACGTGAATAGATTAAAAATTATCACGAGTTTTATCTACTTAACTACATTTAATAGTAAGGTGTCAGATAATAATGAACCACTGTATAGACATAGTAAATTAATATTTCTATCTACGAAAGAACATAGAATTGAAGTGTATTTTTAGTGCGAAAGAATTAAAATTTGAATTTCAAGTTTTCAAAGTTAAAGTTATTTTATTCAGCCAGGACTCAGGGGATCATTTTTTGCGTAAATAGTTTTGTAGTTTCTTTTTAGCCAGTAATCACTCTTCCGTCAGTAACTCAGTAAGTAATATCTGTGGAGTTTTAATTTGATGAGTATAAAAGGATGCAGTCAATGATCGTAATGCATATATCTAACAATAAATAATAAATTTGTAATAACTTGATGGATTTTGTATCCAAATTTGTCTTACATTTTTGGAGGATGTTGCTAAGTATTCAGCAAGTAATGAAAATAAAGCTTAAGTTACAATATAATTTAAAGAAAATGTAACGACTGCTAGTTTAAAAGTCAAAATTTGAGCACAAAAATATCTAATGTCTGACCGCAGATGACGAAAAACCGAAAAAGTCATCATAAAGACGATTATTACAGCGACTGAAATGTAGCTGCATATTATTTAAGTCATGAATTTAGACTAGACAATTAAAAAAACTTGCTGGCGACTACCAACTGATTTTTTTTGGCTTTGTCACGGTAAATAATTATTCATTCAAAATTAAAAAAAAATAACTTCAGTCGCTCCCGAAAAAAAACAACTATATCTAGATATCTATCTAATAGATATCTAGATATCTATCTATTGAGCTGCCAGACGAATGGTAGATAGATAGCTTGGTTGCTCTATGTCGTCTACTTGTTTATGGTTTCCCTTTTTTGTTATCTGTTACAGTGTCAATGTCAATTCGTCTTTTGCGGTTTTTCCATGGAAATGTCAAATGTCATTTGTCAATTTTTTAGTTTTTAATGGGATCCCTAACAAGAACAAGTAAAGTTGTACGGACATCGAAAATGGCGAGTTCACCGGAGATTCAACAATTCATCAAAGATGCAATTTCAAAAGAAAAAGTAGTAGTCTTTTCAAAGTCGTATTGCCCATATTGTAAACTAGCCAAGGATGTGAGTATAAACATTAGGTTATTTTTTAATTATTAAATCATGTTATAAAATTAACTTGTTTAAAATGAGATTAAACAGGTTCCTATCTGAAAATGTACGCATATTCTTATGATTACGTATTTGTATTGTGTATTATTTTGTGTAAATTGAATATGGAATAATTTTTTTTTTGTTACTTTTCAGGTTTTTAGCAAGGTTAAGCAGCCGATCAAGGTTTATGAACTAGATGAGCGAGATGATGGTTCCGCAATCCAAGAGAACCTAGCTCAAATTACTGGCTTTAGGACCGTGAGTGCTTTGTTGATTATTATAACTCGTGAATTTTCTCAAGTATGAGTAATATCTACCCAAGGACACTTACGATGTCATATTTATTAACGTATTATATTATCCTTGTTGTGAAATAATTTTAATAATATATAACAACTGATTAGTATAAGTTATATTAATAGAAATCTGTATAAATTTTTGCCTAAATACAAATTGTACAATAATTAATGTTCCTTTAAAAAACTTTAGTCAAGAATTAGCTATGTCATTATGTGTATATCTATTATTAGATATACGACAATTGTTTAATCTTATCATGATTTCACATAGCTGTACCAAATGTTGCTAAATAAACCTTTTATGAGGGAAAGCTACTTGTATGGGTACATAACAATATATTATGAATTTAAAATGTCACTATTTAATAAGTATCCACTATTTCATCACAATTAAATTCTATTAGCTAATTAACGGACTGACTCACCATAGATTTTCTAGAACAGTCCAAATACTGATTCTGTCTTATTCACTTAAAGTTTTAATATTGTACAATTGTCATAACTGTAATATTTTCGAAATTATAACTATACTGTAGCAACTATAATTGTGAGTTTAAACAGCCAGTACATAATTAAACAATATGAGTTTTTGAAGTGAGCTTATTTAAATTGTAAGCCCCAACGGCTTAAAATTAAATTTACATTTAGAAAAGTAGGCTGTTTTTTTAAAATATAAGCTTATACTGAGTATAAAATTAATTACAGTACAAACATCATCATGTAGTGTGCAATAGTTATCACAGTCCATTGACCGAACCCCGAAATGTGGTTATTTACAATAATGATAACAAATGTAATTTGTTGTTATCAAATAATAACAGTTTTAGTATAAATTTTATTATTAATATTTAATGTTATTTTCAGGTACCACAAGTTTTTATCAACGGCAACTGTGTCGGCGGAGGGTCTGATGTGAAGAGCCTGTATGACTCGGGAAAGCTGGAGCCTATGCTTATTGGATAAATTGATCTGATACACAAAAATAGACAATAAATATTGTTCACAAGATATATGTAATGTTACTCCAAACATAATACTTAAAAAGTTGCTTATTTTTTTATATGTAACAATAAAAAATGTGAGATTTATTATTTGTTTTTGCAATTCATTTTTAAAAATTTGTTGTACAAGCTATATTTTATTTTAAATTTTTGTAATAAATTATTTCAAAATATCGTTTTTATTTACTTTTCTTTATTTATTATTAAAAAAAAGACCTACACAAAGTTGTTATCACTACAACAAACCTAAAAATAATTTACACAAATTTAAACATCATTAAAATATTCAAATCATAGCAATGTGTCTTCAATAATTATGTAAATAATGTTAAATCAGCTAGCATCCCCTTGACGTCACGAGGGTTAAAATCGGCCCGAATTAATTCTGGAGATTTCTCCATAAATCCTTCAGAAGAAGTCGCCTGTCCCCTCCCTAAACGCTTTATTACGCACACGGGATGAAAACATCAGGCTCGCTCAAGGCCACTACGCGCAGCCTGCGACCGAGGGGTCGACGATACGCGCCGTACGCACCCGCTGCTATATATCCTATGTCATTGATAAAAGCGTCCTTTTCGCGTAACGCAATAGAGAATCGAACTTATTGAGGTGTAATGCGTGCGACGGAGAAAGAAATAGCTACATTTGTTACCCTCGACCCCAGCCCTAGCCGCCCTAGCGACTCCGCGCGCCGGCCGCTAGTCGGCGCTTGCGAGCCCGCCCTAACACAACATGCTTTAATATCTTATTTTGTATCGGGCTTGTGTAAACAAACTGTTTTGTGTATGAAAGAATTATTACAATTGTGCACAATAACTTGTTCAGTGCTCGAAATGTTTTTATCTTCAACGATCATGCCGAGACAACGCGTGTTGTGCTTCAGAATTAAAGGAAAATGAGATGGCTTAAGGTAAGGACAACATCGCTTAGTTATAATTCTTAATGAAATAATGTATTCTTCCTAAATTTGTCATTTACACATTAGGTTAATTATAATATGCCTTAACTTCGCTATGATTTGTTTAGTTTAAATACTTGTATTTTACCAACGAAATATCGAAAGTAGAGCTTGATTGATGTATTTAAGTATGTACGACATAAATACCTAGGCAAACAATAAATAAAAATGGAAATAATTAATCGCATTAATAAGTACTATTACAATTTTGTAAATTGTAAATTAGTAACCGAAATTTTTAAATTGTTGCCTAGTTGGTTATATGGCTATATACCTAATGCTCTACCTATCGGTGTTTCTCTGTCATGATGTCATCGTACATTTATAGACTACATTTATCATAGTATTCATTTAGTACAATAATTGATTTTTTCTTTCTTCATTATTAAGCTATCTAAGTGATTGGGTCTCGGGAATTAGCTAAAATATGATAATGTTCTATAATTCATAACGTACAAGTCCAAAATAACATATCTTTTCCAGCATTATTTACAACAAACACTCGAAAATTTAATAACATAGACACTTACTATCAATTAAATCTATTTTATCGATTGAATATTAAAAAAAACGTATTTTTCATTTTTTTTAATAATTGAAAACAATTTTTTCATATATGTAAAATTCTAATTAAATGAAAATCAAGTTGCTTGGCGAACGAGTACATATACAGCTATGTAGGTATATATGTTTGTTCTTCACTCAGTAACGGCTCAACAGATTTGAGCGATCGTCATGTATGGTATAATCATAATCAATGGATTAACACATAGGTAACTTTTACCCCATATGTGAAATGTGATGGATAAGTTGGGCCAAAATCCAATTTAGCGTCCTTTAATATTTTTTGCTTAAACGGGATCAGTGTGGATTTTTCAGGATTTCCATTTAATTGGTCATCAAGTCAACAAGTTTTCAACTGTTTAATAATTGCAAAGGTACTTATCAATGTACAATATAAGGCTAATTTGGGGCTAAAGAGAAACACACAATGAAATAATGATCACAAATCTAAATATAAAATGTCGATATTCTACTTTTCTATATGGTTAGTGTGCTCGGTGCCTACGCAAACACGAAACGCGTGGGTGTTTCGTATTCACATTGAAATCTTTCAAAATAAATTCATCGAGTCAAAATGGATTCCTCTGAAACCTGAAATAATATACTTCTAAAAATAACATTTAGTGGTACCTTCTATACAAGGGGCTTCCATGATTTCAAAAAAGAAAGTATAAATCTTATTGATATCTTAGTTTAAAGTTAAAAAACTATGATCCGACTATACGGACCAACCGCCATCTCACTTTGCAAATTTTAACAATTTAAATGCTTATACTTATTTACTTAGTTAATATACATATATGTATATGAGCCTAAAATCAAGTTAATCTTAACCTAAAATATATACATTTCACGAGGTCAGAATTTCAAGGAAATCAGAAATTTAATTTGGGACGAATTTACATAGGTGGTTTTACTTAGACAATTTTTGCGCATATATTACTTATCAAAATCGATTCAACATCTCAGTTGTTTACCACTACATAATTATAATACTTACTGTTAAAATAAAATGCTTTTGTTAAAAAAGTTGAAAGGTAACCTTTTATTTTATTTCATAACCATTATGACGAAATCACTTATACGTTTTTGAATCCTACAAATTAATAGATCCTATGTTCGAGTAACTCATAAACAATTCATGAAGAGCATATTGACGCGGAAGATTTTCCTCGTCACGACGGATAATAATCATTGTGACACTGCAAGTTTTTTCCATCAGCTAGGAAGCAATACATTCTATTTGTATCATAAAAGAGAAATTTGCTATGCAGTCCGTGTATCGGTTCCTTCAGTCTCGAGTTAGGGGGCGTTTCGGCGGGAAAGACAATGTAAAGGCGTTTACACACATAGCGTTTTTAGAGTTCTATGTACAAGAAAAATCTTCCAAGCTCTTACTAAGTTTACATCATAAATTATAAATTGTTTAGCGTTCCTTTTAAAGTTGTACTTATTAAATATACACATTCCTACTTGTAATATATTGACTCACACTACTATTTTATATCGGCGCTACACACTTGTATCAGTCTACTGATAAAATTAGCAAACACAAGAGCGTATACTACAACAGAAACGTCAAAATTCAACCTTAAACGCAACTAATGTACGAACGTAAATTGACAGACTGTATACTATAAGCGAAACGTCAAAATCCAACCTTAAACGCGCTGAAAATATTCTGAGTGTGTAAGTGCGCTACGGGTTAGGGGTTGCTACGATATAAAACGGGCGCCAGTGAGGCTTCAGTCAGAGCGCCTGCGACCCCCGTCAAGGCAACGTAGCGCGAACCGCGTATCCGTGCTACGAGAAACTTTTCATTTCGATAGCGTAGTGTTTCGATAGTATAGCTAGACATTTATAGTGGAAAATAGTTGAAGAGATATAGATCCCTTTGCTTTGTTTGTTGGTAAGAAATTAAATGAATATAGATAAATGTTTTGTTTTTATTGTTTTTGGTTTGTAGAGTTTTAGTATGTAGTCGTCTTTTTTTTATTATCATTAAAAGTTAAGTAGCTGATGCAGTATACGTTAGTGTATAATTTTAAAGAGAAATTTTACACCGTAAGAATACATTTTTAAAACAAAGAAAAAAGTCATTTATATTGTACAAAGTACCAAACTTAGAGAAACTAAGGTAATATTATATCTATATATATTGTCAAAATATATTCAATAATTTGTGAGGGTGCAAAACAAAAACTTTTTCAATAGCTAATTAATTAAAAATTTATTGGGACTGCTTTATCAAAAGAAAAATATGCGGAATATTATAAAATCATCGAACATTTATAAAGAGTTCTTTCGTAGCCAGCATATTAATCAGTTTTTTCATCCCGAGATTAATCAATTTGACATGATCATCATTTTGCGAGTCATGTAGATATGAAATTGTGCTTTATCGTAACTCGGAAAAATGAAGATAGGATCAGAATTTATTACCACACTTGGAAAACTTTTCTATACCTAACTATGTCTTCTGATCCTTGAAACTGTTTATTTGTGAGGATTAAGGAACAATAGTTTGAAGGAAAGTAAGAAAAAATATATTTCATTCAAATAGGCTGCTGGAGCACTTTTGAATAATCAATTTACATGTCAATTTTTTTTAGTTCGGTTCGGAATATAGATTCTAGAAGAGAAGAACTGGCAAGAAACTCGGCGCTTACTCTTTTAAAAGCCTCTACACATTGTTTGCTAAGCTATCTTGCTAGAATATCAAAGCGCATTACGTCCACGCATTAACATTGCTTAAAGTACAATTCATATAAATTTTACACTTTTAATTTTTAAACCTATCCCTATATTTTAAGCCGGCTTAATGTTACATATTCATATGTTAAAAATACAGAATTCACAACTCCTTACGAAAGTTTCTATTCCAAAAAAATCAAGCATGTCAAAGTAAAACTTTTTCATGCATGTTTGTGAAACAACATACCGCTAATTTTTCCTCCCGGCTCCGGATTTCTATATCGTACAAGCCCGCATGTCGTTTTAGTTTGAAAGTACCGGGGTGACCGAGCTTCGCTCGGTGATCATACGTGTTGTATCCTGTTTTAGATATAGCTTCAAAACTATATTGACATAACTTAATAAGTTAAACGTAATTTTTATCCTAAAATTTGAAAT
>DVVJ01000214.1:0-17668 GCA_018234505.1 Junonia neildi neildi
CCCGTCAAAATCGGTCCAGCCGTTCCGGAGATTACCCGGAACAAACAGACAGACAGACAGACAGACAGACAGACAGAAATTTTAAAAACTGGTGTTTTGGTATTAGTATCGTGTATATATTCATATGCATTTAGTAAACAGGTGTTATTTTGATATTACAAACAGACACTCCAATTTTATTTATATGTATTGATACACAGTATCTATTTATATTATATAGAGTGTAACATTTCTCGAGAAATATTCTGCATCTACATACCTACAATTTATTGAATATATTTACTATCACATACTGCTCAATCACAATATCTTTGGGATGAATTCGAGGTTTATTTAAAAGCTTAAGGTCTTTTTATAGAACCGCGGATTAATCAAACATACATATAATTTTCATAATTTAAAATAATAATGTCTTAAAAACATTATACATCTATATCAAGCAACAGAAAAAACACGTCACTAGACTGCTATATTTACAAGAAGCTGTTCAGAAACGCCAATAAAATCCATTTCTAGCAAACTTCCCTCGTCGCACGAACTTCGCCCCTGACCGAGACCACATTTTTACTCGTCCAAATAAATTAATACAGGCGTCTGGGGGCTGCCCGCTCGTGGACTTGTCAAATTAATTTCTTCTTGCAAGACAATTTGTCTGTCGCCGAAGGGCACACAAAAAACTCCAATATCGATTGCTAGCCCATTAGTTTGGGGAGGTGGCCCTTGTTCCGCGAACTGTTTGTGTCCTGTGGGAAAATGTTATTATTGTACCGAAAACATCGGGTAGAATACTCCATTTTCTTATTTTAACATTTTTTTTTTGTAAAAAAAATATATATATAGTTATACTATTTTATAAACGTGGAATCTTTCTGTTGTGTAACTTCATGGCTGTGCCAATCTTCTTGACTGCGCCAAGAATATGTAGGTATACTTTGAAGAATACTTTAGGGGTTCAACTTCAACCCCTAAAATTAACGAAACATCTAAATTAAAATTCTAAAATAAACCGATACCTTAGGTTGGCAAACAATAACTTTTGAAGACCAACCAAAAAAATAAATGAATGTAATCAATCATAGACAAAAAAAATAACTCAATTAGCATAAAGAAAATGAAATAATAAAGTTAATTTATTCGGAACAAGTAATAGATCGTAGCGCAATGCTGGCAGCAGAACGTTTTATAGGTAATCAAATAAGGCAGGCGTCACGCACGGCCGGGACACGAAGTCGGGACGCGGGACGCGGGACGCCCAAAATTAAAGTGCGCTTTTTTGAAAGCGCCAATCTTCTCGTCACAGTCCATAAAACCGCTTCGTGCCGATTGCGGTCGCTGAAGAAACGTTAGGGCAATGCCACAGAAATAAATAGGATAGAAAAATAAAAATGTGGAAAATTTAGGTCAGATTAAGGTAAAACTAGACCTTGAAATAAAACTAGTTTGAACGGATTTAAATCGCGTATATTAATGATTTCATTCGTGGTCACGGGTACACTGTCAGTCTACCTGTTACCACGAACGCTGTAAAGTGCTCGAAACGTCGGCATGATAAAAATCATTAATATACGTGATTTAAATCCGTTCAAACTAGTTTTATTTCAATGTATAACAATCGCGAAAATCTAAGACAACACTATCAAAACTAGACCTCTCTAATCCAGAGATTTACTAGAAAGGTCGACAAGTAAATGGACGAAATATTAGTGGGAACAAATGATGGAAAATCTGTCTCCAAAAAGGTTTTCGTATGTATTTACTATTTAGGTATCATAACAAAATTAGAATATATTAGATTTCTATCATATGATACTTAAATTTGCTATTTAAACTGTCCAGTATAGAAGTGACCTTATCGAAGTCTCAGATCGCTAATTAAGAAAGAATCGTGACCTTTTAAATTAGCGATTTTAAGGACTACAAAGTGCTCGTCGTAAAGGTTATAAATTTCAACGTATACAAGTACTTCCCAATTGGCTATTTCAAAGCTTTCATGCCAGAGTTCTTACATTTAGATAATGTGGAATTGTATTGTATGTATTGTACAATACATTAATTAATTAGTTCAGAAGTTGAATGTTTAGTTGAAACTGAATACTAATTACATAAAATTGTAACCATCAGTACATTTACTTACTTCCAAAGGTCAATTTATATTTATTGTGCAAACGAAAATTGCGAATCTTCTTTTGTATATTGGACATGTAATTAGATAGAAGAATAAAAAATTATAATGGAGAAATTGTGTTTAACTTATTTAGTTTAATTATTATAATCTACAATTATATATATTATAAAATCATTTCCCAAATATATTTACTTCAGATTTTTTTTTAGCAGCATATCAATTTTACAACGCTTTTCTTTGATACTACTTTCCTCCTATTCTTTTCCGTCTACACTTAAACATAGCTTATGGTTGAATTCCGATTATTTTTCTCCTAGCAGATGTAACAAGGCCTCAACACGTCAATTCGGCGACATTTGTGGGTGACAGCCGTACACGATATTGTTACCACGGATTTAGGGGGGCTCTGGTTTATATTATAACTATTTAAAATATTGTTTATAAAGTTTATTGAAAGTTTAGTTGTAAGATTATATTAATCTACATTAATGTTATGCCTAATCATTTTCAAACAATTCCTTCTGCTCGCGGGGTTTTGTGACAGATTTTTAAAAGTTAAATGCTTAAGTTTAAGACATTATTATTTTACGGGTTGATTCCAATGAAAATTTTGTTTCAATTATTGGAGCTTCATATTAGTTAATATCGATTATTAAATTCGGTGTAAAACATAACTGTCCCATTAGGTACTTTTACATAAAAAATCTTTTTCCTCCACCTTCACAAAAGTGAATATCTTAGTAATATCAAAATAATACAACTACATACAACGAACCCCCAATAAAGTAATTCTATGTTGTAATGTTACTAAGCTTCGTACAAAAGTTACTAAGTCGGGGGTTGTTACTGCATATTCGTGGTTCATGTAACGAAGGTATTGTAATTATTCAAGTTACAAGTCTTGAGGTTTCTGAGAGATGTGTGTGAAATTATGGCATGTTTATGGTTGTGTAAGTGTGAAAGTTTTGGATTTTAGGAACGGTACATGATGATTTTGGTATGTGAATGGTTTTGAATGTTGTTGTTATTAAGTGTATTATATGGTGTGTTGTACAAATGGGTATTATTTTGTACTTAGTTTTAGTGATCAGTTCTAAGTCTATCTTCTCTTTCAGGTTAAATATGATGCGTATGTAGCACAAAGTGCGGTTTCTTTGTCTTTATCTTATAATATACTTGTTGGGGTTTCGTTTAGCGAACATTTTGTTACGCTGAACGACTGAATTAAGGCTACTTTTCAATACTTATACCTTTTTTGTATGAAATGGGTACCAATTCAATTTTATGTAATTTCTTGCTTCAAATATTCGCAAATATAATGTTAATGATGACGTCACGTATCACCAATGAATAAATTGGCGGATTAGCGTTATCATTTAATGACTTTGTCTTTTAATCTCCACTTACGATCTTAGCGTTCATTTCAACTCCCTTCATAGTTGATACATTTCCCTCAATTCCTGTTTCGTCCCAATCCATCATAATCATCGCCGGCTTCCCCTCACTTTATAATTTGATTTCAACAAGCTGTCGCGGTACGCCGCAGACTACGCTTTGGTTATTAATATCTTTTGTTTTACTTATTGCTATATTGTTTAGTTTTTAAAATACATGATTTTTAGTCTCCTTTTATCATATGTCAATTTATTCGAACATTTTTAATAGGACTTTAAGTCAAATAAGTAATTTGATGACGAAAAAAGCACCAAAAGCATTAGAAATTGAATGATTATAATTGGTGTAGGGGGTTAAAATACAATAAAATATAATAATATAATAAAATCGTCGCTTAAATTTATTTTTTTCGAATAGTCGCTTTACGACGAATATTAGTTAACAGACATTGTAATAATTTAAACGTAGCCTTATACTAGTTCTGCAAATACAGTTACAGAATATCAATATAAAATATTTCATAGCAATATGTTGTAAAAAATATTCCACACGTTTTACTGCAAGCAAACAATAGCAATGGTATCATGACAGACCACAGAATCAGAGAATATTGCTCTCAAAATACCTCCCAATCAACAGCCACTCGTTAGTCGCACAAAATATAACGTATGGAGCAAAACAAGCAAGTCAACACGTGTTAGGATTCCAAAATTATATTTGAATGGAAAAATCTGATGTGAATTTCATGTAAAAAATTAAAATGGGTAAGATTTTGGCTACTATAAGTCTGGCCTTGACTAATGAACCAAGGTAATGTGTTGTAATTTTTTTCCTTTAAAATCGAGAAAATAGCTTTCTTTGACAGAAATTCTTAGTTTACTTTTTTACCGACTTCAAAAAGAGGTGGAGATTCTCAATTCGTCGAGGCCTTTTTTTTCAATATCATATTTTTACATGATTTGAGATCATTTTTAACTGTGGGACTATACTCTATGTTTTCTTCGTCATGAGAATATGTGCATGAACAGTATTTTCTTAGATTCCTTCTTCGAGCAACATGGTTCGATGAATTTTAGCATACAACCTTAATTGCTGTATGCTTAAAATATTTCAAAATTTTATTCTTATATGTTTCTATTGTATTATATCTTACTATCCCCATTTCAGAAAATTAATTAATTTTGGTTGGAAATCAAGAAAACAATAACCGCAAACAGGGGGGCCCGTAATGCCAATATCTAACCCTTTATTGTCAACCGCTGCAATTATACAGGGTGTGTGCCGTATTGGATTAGTTGTACCTATTTTGATTACGTATTATCTAGCGATAGATGTTATATATATGACGTATACGTATATTACGTATACGTATATTACAACAATTTGTTATAAGAAATTTAAATTTTTATTCTTCTATATGTATATTTATCACATTGTTACAGGTTAGGTATTAATGTCTTTTCCTAATTTGTTTTTTAAATAAATTCACTTAAATTTCACTTGTACTTTTATGTCCTAATATAAAACTGTTCTATATTAATCTCAAGATATTAAAAAAAATAAACAGAACTGTTATAATATTTAACCAATATTATTATCACTTTAATGGCGTAATAATTCAACTTAATCATCAATTTTAAAGCTATGATTTCGACGGCCACTTTGGGCTCTGTGTGTGTAGAGAAGGATAAATCAAAGCTACCAAACAGTTTCATATAAGAAGCCTTTATTATGCTAGGCGTTTGTTATATCAGTGAGCTCCTTAAAATTTTACCTTCTCTGATATACATTCAACAGGTTAACCAAAAAATAATAGTAGAAGCATATAATGAAAACCATACAATAAAGTTAACGTCCACGTTATTTAAAATTTAACTCCCCCAAAGTGAAACTCGCTAATCTCGTTAAATTTATATAAAAGTGTTGACATAATGGCTTGGATTAGAGGTAATTCAGCACGAGGAGAGCACAGCCACTGGAAATTGACCACATATGGCGCACCACCAATCGCCCCCACCTTACCACTATCACAGAACCAACGTGACAAATACATACCGATTGCTAAGGAAATAGGAACTTAGGTATCAAGTCATAAGGTTAACTTTTCTTTGACAAAGAATTTCAGTTATGACTTTTGGGGGTGATTAAAATGTGGTTTGAAATTGTACTTGGATTAATAATTCATCTTAATACGCTCGAAATAAATCATAGTTTTCGATTTTCTTGTGTTCAATAAATTCGTAAAGTTAATTACGAACAAATGTTATGTTTGAAAAATTGCACTGATATTTGGAGTAACCACGGAACAGTTGAAACGCATAATGTTGATTTGAAATTTATTTTTGACTTACATTTTCATATTATAATTGTTTGGTGAAGTATTACTCATTGTTTTCATTATTATTTGTTAAATTATGATCAAAATATTACTTATTGGAATTGGCGCACTTGTTGTTTTGTCATATTAACTGTTGGTTGTTGCTGTATTTAACATGTTCATGTTTATTACATTAATTGTTTACAATTAAAATTTCACCAAAATCTGCAACATTCAGCGAATGTCTCAAACGAATTCTCCCAATCATTCAAACTCACAAAAGCCATTAAAAATCATATTTATATTATCCATCTGAATGCCCTTCGGAGCATAAGAACCCACTGATTCAATGATTCCACAGTGTCATGACACACGACGTCAAGTGTGCAAACTCCGGTGCACTGCCACTTTATCTTTGCATCCACATTGGACCCAAATACCTTACAATAAATGTCATTTTTGCTTGGAAGAAATGCAAAATATAATAGCCAAGGAACCATGCCAAGCGAGCAATTTTCGAAAACGTCACTCAAGCACTACATTTTGCTGACGAGGCGATGTAGACACAAAGGGATGACATTTGCTCTTTTAAAATTTCCCGTCAAGATTGACGCCTTTATTGCCTTGAACACAAGGGCTAAAATTCTAGAGTAATTTATGATTCTTCTAATGTTTGTAATCTGACGATACAAAATGATTTAGATACTAGTGATGGAATGGTGACGGAATATCACTGTTTTCTAAACAATTTAAAATAAAGAAAATGATATTAATTAAATAAGATCTGTAGTTAGAATATGATATCAAACCTGGTGGGTAAAGTTGAATACTAACTATGATTTCCAAGTGCAACAGAGTCGAAAAAAAGATACACTATCAGTTTTAATGGAGTACTTATAAAATACTTGGAATTTAAAATACCTACAAGCATTATGGACATTGTAATAGTTGTAGATCTTCTTAATTACGTTATAAGAAGTAGACCTACTAATCAGGCATGAGCAGGTCTAGAGAAAGGTCAAATGGCTCTTCCCGACAATCTCAAGTTCATCTCATCTCAGCGTACTTATACCTATTACAATGTCAATCAATAAGAAAAACTTAAATATATTTGTAATTTTAAATAAATTTAAAAGCGGAATTAAAATTATCAAATCAAAAAAAGTATTTGCATAAAGTCATGTAACTTATGCAAAATCAAAGCAAATATTTACATGACGTTCAAAAATCAAACAGTCCTTCATTCTGCAATGAGGAATATAACAAACAAAACCGCTAACAATGCGCGTCAAAACTGCAAGAATGGAACAATTTGTTTACACTAGAAAATAGTTATCAATGGCCATTGTTGAGGAGAAAAATTAGTAATTTTTATTCTCTGCGTGACGGAGGGGAGCGAATTTTAAAGCAGAGAATGGGACCACAGAGTAGAAATTACTAACCAGTATCTTTATTTTCCTGACGGTATGTCTAGTTTTAGTGAGATATATTTTTAGTCTGTAGTGTGTAGGGTAAGCCAACCGATATGGGGACACGCGTGACGAAATTGTGTGGGGTACGGTGATGCAACCCTTCAGTACTTGCATCGCACCGCGATTCACGCGGGGATATTTTAGAGGGATAGAGTAGTTTTGATACTTGGTAATAAATGCTTATACATCGGATTTTTTTGGAATTGATCAAAAACTACGATTCTCCTAATAGTGCTTTTGTAAATTAATCAAAATTTTCAATCTATGACACCAGAAACGTCCATAATAACCCCTGAAGAAAAAAATAACAAAAATCAAGGCCCAAATCAATTTTTAGTCTTCTTAATAGACCAAAAAGCATAAACTGGGCATAAAACTTAGTTGGTACCTATTTTTTATTTGACTTAAATTTATTTTCTTGTTATTGTATTATATAATTTTCTTTTTCTATATATTTTGCTATTGCCTATTCTATATTTGTAAATAAACAATATTCCTTTCTTCTTTCTAATATCTACATACAAGTATCAAAATCCCCGCACCCACCATATCTAACCCTACGCAAAGCGTGAAATTCGTACAATAAATGCCTTTGTATTGTGGCGGCGTGTTGACTTTTGGACGCGACCGCTAAACAATACCCTGTTCCCGGCTGATATAAACTTTTTACCTTCATATTATATGTACTGGCTGTTATCTTATTGACCCTGTGGAGTAAATATATGAAAACACTGGTTTTTATGTATATCATAGACTATGTATGATATTAAATTAAGGTAATTGGGTACAGTAATATTAAATAGTATTCTAATTGAATATTATTTAAAAGTCACGATTCTTGTTCCACGTGTAGAAGATCGGATATTAGGTTTAGGTGATTTTGTGCGAAAAATTGTTAAGATTGTTACCTAACTATAAGTATTATTTTATTGAATCTCTTCTAGATATATTCTAGACTTAATAGTAACAGGTTAGCTAGTAGGATTATGGAGAATACATGACAATCGTTTAGAGTAAAATAATATCTCTCTATTTTACCACGCTTATAACAATGTTTGCTTATGAGTACTAATTATAATATATTAGCAGAGCCTGTTGAAAGCTAGGATGGTAGGAAGAGGACTACAATATCAATTCTTTAATACAGCTTATCAACTTTTGTTTTTACTGCAACTCAGCTATTATTATTGTACTATGCAAAATAAAATAAACAATAAATATGTCAGTGATTATGTCAACAAAAGTTATTGAATTTTGTTATGTCAAGTCATGCTTATTGTATGTTAAAACTATGAATAATATAATAGCGATAAATTCCATATCTGTGGGCGGTAACATGTACAGTAATTTTAGGATAAGTATATAATTCTAAATGTATTGCATTTCTGTTTAGAAAGATACTTAAGTCGACATTTACTATGCTAGTAAACAACAAAAATAGTTAAATATCTAACATTGACTTTTATAATAACACTAGCTGACCCCGCGAACTTTGTTCCGCCTTGGACCACCCTTATTATTTAGGGGTGTGAAAAATAGATGTTAGCCGATTCTCAGACCTACCCAATATGATTACCAAATTTCAGAGGAATCGGTCAAGCCGTTTCGGAAGAGTATGGAGACTAACATTGTGACACGAGAATTTTATATATAAGATTTTCAGTGCTGTATTATACTTGATGATATCATATTATATCCCGTTTGAAAATATAACGATACCTACCCGATAATTTTATATATATTTACCAGTAGCAAAATTAGTTGTATACCAATTAAAAAAGTGTATCTATTAAAAATACGTTATGGAATTCTTTTAAAATACCTACATACCCGTACATTATAATATGAAGTGGCATTATGCTATAAACATAAAATATATGCTGTACTTTATAGTACTACATAGTTATTTTTTATTATCATACTCTAAATTCATACGTTTTATTGACATTAAAGAATTTTATTCATAAATTTTATGTGCCGCTGTTATAAACACCCAGTTGAGAAACAAATAGAACTCGGATGTAGACACCACTTGACTTCCGAAAACAAAATTAAAAACACGATATAAAATATCGTTTTCATATTTTGGCTATGACCAAAGAGGTGCAAAATATTCAAAAATTTCAAATAAAACTTCATCTGTTTCTCTTTATTTTAAGAGAAAATTCTGTACTAAAACATACAGTTTGTATATCTTGTTAAGGTAAAACAAATATATACAACCATTTATAATATATTTGGCCCATATGAAATAAAATAATTTCCCTTTCTAAGTCGATTCAAAGGTAGAGCCAAATATTAGTTTCTTGACCGAAACTAGTGCGGACATAACGTAATATTCACACACATATAAAATTATACATTTGTATGTGTATACATCTGAGTTATTTCGGTCTATGAAAGCGTGGCACAGAAACACTAGTGGCCACAGTTTGAAACTATTCTCCAACGACCAAATAATTCCTAGCTTTATCCACGCGGTTTTGGATTTCTCCAAGAAAAATGTTAAATAAACAATAAATAATAACTAAAATTGATAATAAAACATAACAAATCTTATATTTTATTTAGTTTATTTCCTAGGATAGTTACTTTCATTAAAATCTGTTTAGCTTTACCAGTCCATTGCACAGTTGTCGTCGTTGTTGTCGTCACTAAATTGTCGTATTAAAGATTTTTAAAATTAAAATTTGTGGGAAACAAGGAATGACTACTTTTAATAAGACTTCGATATCTATCTAGCCATCAATCCTCCATTTTATTTATCCATCTCTCGCGTCTTAACTATAATTAAATATTATTATTTATGATACTATTTACTTAGGTATAAGTGGAATTTGTTTGTTTTTTTATTCGCTTGTTACTTTATTAGTTTCGCTTTAAAGTAAATACTGAACCAGTTACCCGCGCAAAGGAAAATTTAGAAACCAAGATTTAATAAAAAATACTTTTTACTCCGGAAAATGTGATGTACTGGGAATTTCTTGCACAGAGCGATAAGCGACTTCCACGCGAGCATAGCCACGAGCTTCCATAAAAGCTTTTTATGGCAAAATATAAAAACCTAATAATATATAAAACCTAATAATACATAGAAGTATATTAAAAAGCAAGGAGATTAAGATGAGCTTTTTCAAAAGACTTTTGCTATCGCTCTTCCTCACTTATCGGCCAAAGATTGTAAATGGTAAGAAACTCTCGATGAGCGAGCCCAAATTGCCTTTTCTAGATTTTTATTTTACATAAAATCATAAAAACTCTGACATTTTATTAATAAGGTACCATTATATTCCTTAATTCTTTTTTAGAATACACGGCAACCCTAATTCTTTCGTAGGATTGTACTCGTTTTACCTGTGTGACGCAAACCTAGCAAATGCCCACCACGTGTGTCATACTTAAAAATTGTCGCTCAATGTCAAACTATCGCTGATGAGCAATGTAAAAGTTTTACATCTGTGCCAAAATTCGTCAGTAATTTCCCTTTGTGCTACAAAAACCACTTCGTTGACGATAATAAAAAATAAAATAACTGTTATTTATAAAGTGAACTTAATGGCAATTACTTATGTTCTTATGTAGGTTTCCAAGGTTCTGTAATGATTAATTAATACAATTTAATTAATTAGTCCAATAAGATCCGAATGCGTACCTAATCATTTTTATGGGAAAACTGGCTTACACTTAAAGAAACTCAAGGTTATGGTCGATTTTTTTTTATTGAATTATAGTATCCATATTTTTTATCTAATAATAAAGTAGTAATCGTCCTATGATCGATATTTATAAATAATCATAGCATTCATTCTCTTTTGTATGATTTTGATCCGACATCGACAGCTTGAAAACTGGTAGTGGTATAGTTAACCTATGTACCTATTATGTTCATAAAAATATAAACCCATATGAAGTTTCACATATATAGATAACTATATGGATAACTCAAGTGTTTACGCTATTAACTACTTTGTTCTTTTCTTTATAACTTGAAATTATGCATACAAATATAATTTAATTATTATAATAAAATACTTTCTGTAACTATTAAAAAACGAAGTACAATTATATAACTATATAGATTTATACATAACATTGTATTTATTTTACACATTTTATTTTTTTTTATTTCGTTATTTTTTTTATTTTCAGTAAGTAGTATAATCGCTAGTTGAAGGTAACATTTGACATGTCTAAAGTAGATAGAACAGAGTAAGATAAGTTTGGTATTTGGTGTTACTAAATACCAAACGCCGCTCGGGTTTGGTATTCGCAATATTAAACAATTTTAACATTAAAGGTATTGTTAAACGATAAAAATAGATGACGATTGTGCGAAAATGATAAAATATTATAAAAATTACATTTAACAATCCACTAATAAAACATTAAGTAACATTACAAAACGAATCATTGACACTTTATAATTTATTTGGGCAAGACCAAAAATAAAAATATTGTCATGAATCAAATATTTTATTAAGGGTTGCCAAAACGTAATTAGATTTAATGACACACTCTTTGTAATAACACTCACGTGATGTTTGCACGGAAAGTCAAGGATTCACTTTGAAATTATTTACGAAATCATCAAAGAGTGTTACTAATGTTAACAGTAAATTAACCGTTTGTATCGTTAAGCTAATGAATGAGGAAAGCTAGGGAAAACGCTGTGCCAAATGACTCTTTATGCCATAAGAACTGAAAATAATTAAGATATAAATTTAATTTAATTTTATAATAAGTTACATACTAATAGTTATTTACAAAGAAGTTTGATTAATGCGTTAATTATTATTTTTACTTCGATGTTCTGAAGATTGCTTTTAATGTGTAAAAGATCATATTACGAAAACAAACATTACTCAGATACCTACGTGGAACAGTATAATATTGTACAGTAATAAGCAAAAGTACCTTGAACAAGACAGTATTAATATTTACCCCCAGAAGAACATTCAATAACATCTGCTTACACGGACACAGCAAAACTATTAGATTCAGATCTACCTCAATATCTAAGGGCGGAAAACATTAGCAGAAAGTCATCGATGGTACCTTCTTATTTCTCTTCTTCATATATGCCTGCACCCAATTGTTGAACAGAAATGCTACAGAAAGTGAAAATTAGAGTCATCGAGATGACGTACATCGATTATTGCATTTAAAGAAAATTATTTTACAACTATTGTCTTAAAATTCGTTTGTCACTTATTATACGTAATAAATATAAATAATTTTTGCGTATTATTGAGGAACCTAAATGCTATAGTGAAAAAATTACAATTTTTTTGCATTGAAAAAGAAATCGCATTATTTTGGAACTCCCTTTCTGCATTTTACTTTTTCCTTTTTTTTTCAATAAAAATAGCTAGCAAAGAGGCAGCCGAGTCACCTGATTTAAATAGATCACTGCAGCCAATAGAATTTGCATCATCAGAAAAATGCGCCGCCAGTAATAAAAAGAAGAGGGAGAACAGGTAGGAAGAGGAAGACTAGCCTCCCGACTCCACATCAAGTGCTCTGAACGTAGAGACTGCAAACTCGCAATCTTAAATTTTATGTTTCAATTTTAACATTGACAATCTTTCCACGTTTAGCTTAACATGATATAATAGATAAACAAGTCATCAGTTATTTTCTCTCTGGGCGGACAGAATTATTTGATGAACTCGATCAGATTTTGATGTCGATTCGTATCAGATATTTTTCATCCGTACAAGACGATGTTATTAAATTTATACAAGATTCTACTAGATACATATTATGTATTATTTCCGACTCGTTAATGAAATTATATTTATGTTTAGAACTAGACGATTGTACACTGCCTTTATATTTTCAAATAAAGAATTTAAACCATATTCTAATAAATATATTTCATTTTATTCATCGTTCTCTTATTATTTTTTTTTTATAAAATCATTAAACAACCACACATACGTTATCGCAAGTTCGCAACACGTATCTTTTGCGGTTTATTACACCATCTAGGTATTATTTTTCGCTTTTATACACGAAACTTATAAACTCATATAGTGTAAAAATATAACTTTCATAGCGTAGTTTAAAATAAAACCAATTATTTTAATACAATCACAGACAAGTAATGTCTTTACGTTAGGACCGGCAGACACAGACAGGCGCACTTACGAAAGAATCAGTGAAATTTCGCTTAAATTAATAGACAGCTTTATATCCGTTTATATATTTAGATGTTTTTATACAGGTATATTTAGTAAGTAGGTAACTAAGGTATGAGAATAGGTCGTAAAGTCTATGTCATACCGAGACGTGCTTAGTGTAATCCTATCCTAAAAATTTATGGCAGAGCAATGTTTTCAGGGTCAGATAGAATGAAAATGAAATAGGCTCATTATAAATATCATTTATAAAATACTTAATAAAATATAAGGTCCAAGTTATTATAATATTTAAGAAAACCTGCGAAGATGTGAAACAAATTGTTTAATGTAGGTAACTCTAGGTAGAGTAGTTTTATATGCGTTATTTTCTTTTATTGATGTGAATGAAAATGACACTTAATGATATAATTATTTAATTTAAAACAAATTAAACATAAATTTGCGTTTTTAAACAAAATTACTTTACCTATATTTATTATATTTACAATAATTTACAAACTACATCTGCAGTGGTGGTGTGTTGCAGATTCAGGTGTTAAATTGTTTTTACTTACATAAATTTTGTAATATAATTTTCATAACAGGTTTTAGATAACGTTATTTATCGATTAGAGTTACGTTAAAAGTAAATCAAAACAAACAAGGACATTATATTTCTGGTGAATATAGCAAATGATTTACACAACTTAAAGTTGTGTAATATAACGAGTTTATGATATCATAAGATTTATATCATTAATAATATTATTAGGGCTTAGAACTCGGAAGGAGTTGGCTACAGACAGGGCCGTGGTCATCGGAGTCACGGCTAAATTTACCGCGATTAACCGTTTCCACTACCGACATGCTGACATGCGCCATTTTAGGACTGGAATATAAATATACGTTGAAAGAGGCTACTCAAAAAAGTTTGGAAGCAGCAATATTAAATTCGTTGCTATGTAGCGTATGATTCATGACGCGTTATAATTTTTCTTCCACTATAATGAAAAACGTTGTTTTGTTATTTTAAAATACCAAAAACTAGTAGATATAATAGGATCATAAAATATACCAATGCTTTAATAATATAGGTATTTAATTAGAAGAACGAGATTTATATTAAGACGTACGATATTTCTCATAAATTATAATGTTATATATCATAAAACACGTAGTTGATTAGTAATAATTTAATATAACACGGATATTTATAAGTTATAAATTTATAATCATATAATATTATTAAAGGAACTTTTACTTACCAGTGCATCCATCTGGTGGTGTATTTAAAAACTACGTAGCAACTAAAAGCTCAAAAGGGCGGAAAAACCCTTTTTCATACAGCCCCATCTAACGGTGCTTAGGAGAATTAAAAAGGTTAGTATTGCACCGTACGCCATCTGTCGGCTGCGGTGCGCACGGAGTGGTGCTGAAGGCTCCGCAACCCGCGCCCGACTGAATAACGCAGGCTTCTACAACTAGCAGGCTATTAATAAAAGCCCACTTTGAAATCGAGAACGGCAGGCTGAATCCTATTTTAAGGTTCCGCACGAGGCTGTAATGGGTATAACGACCGCGTTAGGCGCTAGAAACGGCAACGATGACGATAGAACGGCGTCGTTATTCTCGTTGGCCGTTATTTTAAGCCGTTGCGAACGTATTTGTTTATCGTTTATGGAGACAGATGGCGGGCTTGTAGCGCGTTTCGTTTTCACGGAATGTTCTAAATATATTTAAGAGTTTGCCCTCAATTTGATCAAAATTTATTACATCTCTTAGCTTAATTTTTGTTTTTTTTTTGCCTTCAAAATTAATATGCTTTGAATAACTAGCCGATTTGACAAACTTAGTACCGCTTTGCAGTCGATTTTCTTTCTTAGCAGTCAAGTTTACCTTTTTAAATAAAAATAGTCAATGTTTTCTTTCAGGAACATAGTAGAATTCTCTCTTCGCAAGAGCCAGTTTCGTACTTCAAGGAAAATAAAACAAAAGAAATTGCGAAATCAGTTCATCTGTTCTCAACATTTGAGCTTAGGAACACATTCAGCAATTCATTTTTATACGATACAAAAAAAAATGCATTATTAATAATAAATAAATTTAGTAGCAATAAAACAATAACGAACCAAATTTTTTATAATAAATATCAGAGGAAGATTTAATTTCCAACGTAAAGAGTTAAATATTTACCTAACTTAAATTTGTAATGTTTCTCACTAGATGGCTCTGTTTGTGTTTCATACTGATAATTTTTCAAAAGATAATTTTTTTATAAATAATTATTAGCTATTAGTAAATACTTAGCTAAGAAACAAAATGTAATTAATTATTTATTAATAAATGATATAACAATAAACGGTTAGTATTTATAGCAAATTTCTTTGGTAGGCTTTCTGTCTTATGTCTCTACCTAGCGTGAAAGCTTTATAAAAATTTAAAATTGTTCACTTTAAAATAAATATTCAATTTATATAAAACCGTTCTTAAACATGTTTTATACCTACGTAACACTTTGTATGACATAAAGCTTCGTTATGTGACCTTAAATAAAAACTTTCATAGTCAATTGAAAGCTTTAGGAATGAATGTTCAAAATTCATTAAATTCAATCGTCGTAAATAATGAAAAAATTCTGGTCTATAAAATAATGCACGTTTTCCAATCGACTTGTTTTTTAGGTTGTACATTGTTATCCAGTTCTACTGTACATTGTTTTACAGTACATTGTTATCCAGTTATTTGATAGAGTTTTATTACATTAATTAAATATTTACATGTACCTAGTATTACATGAATTCGATATCGCTGTTTGTTGGCTTGGATCTCGTAAAGTAGTATATTGGATATTGAGATATCTATAATAGATATTAGGGTGAACAAAATTAGTATTACTGGTACTGGTACTAGTATATCGCTTTATTTCACTATTTACCATTCGACCAGTTCACAAAATATAACGTTCTTTAGGGAACCTCCCTTTCCCTTCGGTGACATCCGTAGTAGATACCAAGAGATACCCCCCCCCCATTTGTCATGTAGTATGAGAAACACGAATTTGGTTTTGACTCTTATTTTGATTCGATGACACTTTTTTGGTTTTAACTTATTTCATCGGTTACGTGACTAACATGTAAACCCCTTTCTCGTGACCTACCGTAGTATTTTAATGAAACCCCTTCCCCGCTGAATTTGTCACGTATAAATGTTATTTATTTTTAAGTATATTATCTATTACCACTAAATATATATAGTTTCTAGAATATTTATTGCATGGTTTCTTAACATATTTTTAAATTTTTTAGTGAAAAAAATTATAAAGAAGACTATTAGCAAAGTAGATTAGATTTTAATCAGTTGCCATCAATTACTAGACTAGAATTAACTACTTCTTGAAAAACTGTAAACTTGTCAATACAATTCCATATTTTTGTAGTATAATGTAATAATTTGTATTACATAATATAAAAATTCTAATAAACTTATTATTCATTCTATAAGCTCTCGTTTATGCGTTTATTTTATTCAGATTATTCGACACGAAAGTACCAATTGCTACTATACATTATAGGGGCTCTATATGATACAGAAAGATGAAGAAGAAATAATAAGGTACCTTAACATGGAGTAAACTAGAGGAAATCTAAGATCAGCTAGGAGGAACGTCGTCTTCCATATTATATGTATGTTTATAGATGTCTTGGATGTCGCAACATTTTGACACTATATTTTGACATAGCTTGATGAACTGTAAATTTTGGTAATAAATAAGCATGCTTAAATTTTAAATACTTATGTCAGAACTTTATTAGGAATTGTGACTCTTTTAAGGTAAAATAAAATTATTATCATGTATTATTACAGTCATTCATAATATTGTGATACATATTATTGTCGCTCTGGTATTGTGATACAGAAATGTGTACATGTACATGTGATACAGTAATGTTTATAATTTTTTGATTCCTGTGTGTGTGGACCTACAAGGACAAACCTTGTGAGTCTCCCCACCATGCTTCGGGGGCATATATAGCTGTCGCAGTCATCTAGTTGAATCCGCTATTCAATTGAATCACTAAACGTCAACTCGTCAAGTTGTTGAACGTAACATTCAACATCTTGACTAAACGTCATTTAGCGTAGTCATTGAATGGGATATGGCTGACTTTATTATAGCATATATTAAGTAGGAAGTTTTAATTTTATTTTTGATCAGTAAAAAATGTATTAATGTGAA
>DVVJ01000215.1:0-17664 GCA_018234505.1 Junonia neildi neildi
CAACTGTATCGGCACGCTATTGGCTGATCGATTGCCGACACGTCGAGGACGCAACTAAAATGGCAACTGAACTATACAGGTAAAAATAAATACAGACAATTGAAACCAAAAAAGTTAATGATTTAGAAGGTCTTTAACTTAATGATGTTACAGATTTGTAAGAAGGATTATCGTTTGTTTGAATTGTATTATTTATTGGAACTTGTTGAGCCAATAACGATGGAGAATTAAGGAAAGCTGATATGTTTATTATTAACGAACTATTTGAGACACGTAATGTTAATTGTTTTAGGGAAGCAATTCACGTACCGTTTATGGCACGTTTCGTGGTTTACGCTAAACGCACAGATGAGTGTCAGGCTCAGTTACGTATGTTTTGCGTGACTGACGATAAGGAAGATAAGGCTTTGGAGAGAATCGAACGGTTTATACAAGTTGCTAAGAGTCGGGACGTTGAGGTGAGAATGGATTGAGAAAATTAAAATATATTATGAAAATTGTTCGAATTAGATTCATTGTTATACTACTGTATACTACTGTAATTTATGACTTTTTGGATTGAATTAATTGAAATTGAATTCATGGCAGCTTAGTTTCTTTTTATTCAATCGCGTTGTGTGTATTTTTCATAATTTGTTTCTAAAATTAAGTCAGACTAAATAATATCGTAAATTTCATATAAGAATGATATTTTTTGTAAGATTATTTCGAAATAATATTGACTATTATATTAAAAAAAAAATTTAAACACTAGGTCCACGAAGGCAAACCTGTATACCTAGAATTTGGTGGAAACTTAGTACCAGTGGCGAAATCTGGTGAACAACTGTCAATACCTTTCCGAGCCTTCCGCGAGAACAGAGTTGCTTTCCCAGTAATGATTAAGACACAAGACTTAGAGCCAATGTGCCGATGCCAGTTCATGAGGGATCCTAAGGTTCCTAAAGGAGAACCTTCACCTACACCGGTAAGTATTAATCTACCACATATTTTCTCTAAACTATCTGTAAACTTACATCTGGGCTGACCAAAAATTTCTTCACTTGCCTGAAAAGGGTATGATGTTACACTTGATTTTTTAATAATAGGTTTATCGACGTTTTCCTTTGCCGCAAAGCACGACATCAATTTTCGAGTTTGCCATTCTAGATAAATTCAAATTGCGATCTAATTTTATAGGAAATCTTATTTAGTCTATTCTATATAAAGTTTTCTTTATCTTCTAAGATTGCTGTACTGAACATTATGGTGCCAGACGACTTATTAGTAGAGAGAACTTCACCAATACCAGCGGATATGATGCCTCGACGAACCGAAGAGCAGGAGTTAATTTGGCGACAACGGCTTAGTGACCCCAGGTAAAGACATCATTTGTAACACTTACTTGACCTAACCAACATGGCGCGTGAATTCTTCTAAGAAAATTATCTTTACAATATCCAATGACATATTGAAGACCTACCAGGTAAATATAGGGCAATAAGTAAATAAAAAGATAGTATGTAAGTGTATCCAGTGCGCAAGGTTAAAATAAATGTAAACGCAAGGTTATACTTTATAATAAGATTGGTTCGATACCGTAATAGGATTAACCCGATTTACTCACCGGGTCGGAATTTCTAGTCTGAAGTAACTCCTGAATGGCTAGTAGCCTTGTTTTATTATATTCTAGTGGCTGTTTGAGAAAACAGACTGTTAAAGGAAGTTTTATTATTATCTAAAGGTTTTTCATTGCATAATTCGGTTTTAGATTGGAGGATATTTGTAATTTGCTCGGTAAAGATTGGGTGGCTTTGGCTTATGAGTTAGGAGTGAGTGTTGCGACTGTGAATCAGATACAGGCGAAGAGAATAACAGCAGCTGAGCAGGCTCAGTTGATGCTAAAACTTTGGAAGACACAATCTGGAACTAAGGCTCAAGGTATTCTAGTTTTTTTTTATGATTTCTAAAAAAAAATTAACCTATGTTTTTTTTATCTAACCGTGTTTAATTAAAAACATTTTCATATTAGCTGAAGATTTAAATTAACTGAAATAAAGGAAGTGTTTAATAAATTCTAGATAATTCATTGGAACTTGCACTATGTCGTATCGGAAGGGACGATATTATTGCCCCGCAATCGGAGCTAACAAATGAAAGACGTATTCAAAGGAATATATACCAAGAGAGACAGGAATCAGAGGAAATCGAAGCGTATAAAGGTAAAATCGAAAATGTTCTTCTAGTTTTCATACAAAGTTTTATCCATATCTACTTGATGTAGTTCCTGCTTCACAAACTCTTATGGTTATCGCTATGTATCTATGGATGGTAGCGTTTTATTGTATACTAAATCAGCAGCTTAGCGGGTATTTATTACATAAAATGTAATTAAATGAATTATTTAAGCTAAATTTAAATCCATAAATCACTTTGTTTGTATCACTAATCTGACTTATAGACCATAATTCAAACAAACAACTTTGTATATTTGTGTAAAATAGATACAATGGAAATATGTATACCTACGTTTACATATTTACTGTATACAGGTAAACCAATAGCTTCACCTAAATCTGTATACAGGATTTTTTCTTCTGTAACTTCAGCCTTATTTGCGAGAACTATTACTATTTTATACAACGTCTGTAATCCAATTGTGTACCTATTTTCTTTTAAATTAATAAAAATGTACTTGTTAACTACAACTTACTTTATTGCTTAATTTGTTTCAATTAAATTAATGTTATACTCGTAGCTTTTTACCTTAATTTAAATCGGAGTCAGTAAGAGAACAATCACAGAAGTAGTTTTCCGTAAACATAATTAAATTATAACGTTGAAAAGTAAATAAAAGTTGTTTTAAATATTTATACTTATTATATTTAGTTAATATAAGAATACAGAGTATTTTAATTATTGTTGTTATTTTGGTAATGTCAATTTTTTTGTTTTATCATCTTGTTAAATTTTAAGTGAGCCCAGTGTTTTTAATAGTAATAACTTTAATGCTATATTAATTTAAAATGTTTTAGAATTAGGTACAGATAGTTCAGTATAATATAATATATTTTATATTATAGCAGAAGAAGACAATAAGCTCAAAGAAAACATTTACGATGATAATGAAATCGAAGAACGTACGCGTACAGAGGACTTAGACCAAGACGAAGCTAAATATTCTCCAGAAGAAAAATCCGTAGTAGATAAAAGCGAAATGGATAGAACTCCGACACCTAGTGAGGAAAGTGAAGAAGATGAAGGTGCCTTTTCACCACTTTTACTGATATGTCAATTGGTAATTAAAGTATACGAAAAATAACATGGTATCTATATTTCAGATGTCAAACATAGCGTTGCCGAAAGAAAAGAGCAAATTACGAGAAAACTCAGTTGCAGTAAAGTTCCTTCATCGAAACAGAAAAAAGAACTGCGTGAAGAAATAATAGAAATAAAAACACAAATAAAACCAGATATAAAGAAATTCCAAGATATAGAACAGCAGGTAACACTGAATTGAAATTGAATAAAATAAAACTTAATTTTTAAATTTCCACTTTTTAAAAAAAATAAAAAAAAAACTAAATATTTTTAGGCCAAGGCAGGAGTGAAGTTAGAACAAGTTCGTCCGAAAGTCTCACCAGATGTCGTTGAAGTGGAAGAGGTGAAAGATGCACAGAAAGAACAAGTCGTCAAAGAAAAGAAAGAAGAAATAAAACAAGAAAGACCGGTCGAACAATTTAGAAAATTTGACCCTTCATCACCCGGTAAACCGACACCAAAACATTTACAACGACATATGCGTAATGAATCTATGAGATTTCCCTCCGGTGATTTCTCGAATGTCACAATTACTCCTAAAAAGTCTACAGTAGTTGAAACACACCAAACAACAGAAACAAAACAAACTACAGAAACTAAAATTGATACGTTTACCAAAGAAGCCATCTCTCAAAAGGAAAAAGACAGTGCAAGAGTAGAAGAGAAATTAGATGATGGCGATAAATCACCTGAATTAGTAACAGATGAAGAAAGAGATATTGCTGAAGCTACCCTTAAGGATAAAATAAATGCATTTGAAACGAAAATATCACGAGAACCAGTCGAAACAACAAAACCAATAAAACTCACAAAAGAAGCTTTAAAAAGACACACTCAAGAACAAGAACAAGGCTTAGAATACACACAAGCGTTCGTTAGAGAACAGTCCAAACAAATAACTAGTATCGAAAGTCAAAAAGTTTTAATAGAAACAGAGAAACAAGTAGAAACTGTAAAATCAGTGAAGGAGACTATTCAACATTTTGATTCAAAAATTAAACTCGAAGATAAGACTAAACAGTTCCCAAAAACTATGAGAACTGATTCCACTTTGGTTCAAGTATCATCTGAAGAAGATAGTGAGTTTTTGAAAAAATCAACAGATTCAGAAACTGAAACTGAATCTCAGACAACTGTTAAAGTTGAAAAAGACAAAAAATCTAAGTTTGATATCACCAAACATGCCTTTGAAAGAAAAATGGAAGTGCCTCTGAAAGACACTTTTGACTTGAAACCCAAACCAGATGATAAAGACAAAAAAACCAAAGACGATGTTAGGAAAGACAGTGAGGCAGTACCAGTAGCAGAACATAAAATTGAGAAACAAGTAACAGATGAATTGAAAATAAAAGTGACTGAAGAAGAAACCAAAGCAACAGTAGAAGAAAAGGATGCTTCAGCCGAGGAAAAATTAAAAGAAAAGGTAATAGTTATTAAATAAAATTATATTTTAACCCATTTAGAAATTAAAAGTTAATGCTTTTCAACTAATTTAGGTTGAAACTCAACAGTCAATAGCCAGCACAAAATCAGATGTAAGCAAGCACACCAAAACTGATTCAGTAGGATCTGACATACAAGATGTTCCAGGCCGAAAAATTTCCCAAGAATCACCATTGCCGTCTGGTATTGATAAGACTGATTCATTGGCTGATTTACAACAAAGCACTGAAAGAGATGTTAGCTTTGTATCTCAAACCGAATCTAAGGTAATCAATTTCATTTTATTTCATATAGCAATTATTATTGTTTAATATCTGCCAACAAAAAGTATGGTATGGTTGTAATTATTTTTCTACCTATAATTTTTGCAAAACCACATTAACATTAAAAAAACCTAAAATTTTGATTTTTTTTTTATAAGTCGGCTCATTTGTAACAGGTATATTCAATTTTACAGATATATTCCAAGGATTCTAAACACAGGAGTGATTCATTAGATGAAGCTTCACAGTTTTCTGATTTAGAAGATCAAATAGGTTTAAGTCCAGGACATAGACCAGGAACGGAAAAACCTTTGGATGAAGATAAAATACTTGAAGTAGACGAAAAGTTGACTACTATCACTGAGACAAGTAGACATGAAACTCTTGAGTTTTTGAAGTTTGAGACTGAACATACTGCACAGATGCAGTCACATACTCTTACAACAAAGGATTCTGAAAAGGTAATCTATGAAAACCCATTTCAGTTTATTAATTTACTGTAACTAGAGGCCTGTCTGTGGTCGATAGAATCAACCATGATACTTTTTAGTTAAGCCATTCATTTCCTTTTTTACCATTTAATTCTGACACCTTGACATCTGACGCCATTGTGTCTGATAATAATCCTTCTCCATATAAGAGTCAATTATGCCATATATTAATTACACTTCCCCGTTCGCCAATATTTCGTGAAAATGTTTTCGCTCCACGTGTTATCACATAGACGTAATATAATGCTTTCATTATAATTTTAGGTGACTACTAAGGAATCCCCAGTCATAAGCGCTAAAGCACGACAATTTATAGAAACAGTACCCGAAGATGATTCTGTCCAAGAATGCTTCTTTTCGAAACGTATTTATTCAGATTCCTTAGAAGATTCTGACCATACTGACTCTAGGCGTCATTCGGAGGCAGATTCTCTAAAATCTGACCAATCTGACATGAAAGCTAAAATATCATCTTCTGATTTCGATGAAAGAGCAGAATATGAAGCAACAGCTGATTCTGGCAGTGGATTTGGTGATGAGAAGTTTGAAGAAAGCATTGGTTTCACTTCAATTAAAATTGATCCACAAGTTGTAGAATCACAAAAGCAAGACACTGATTCAACATCAACCCAAATAGATGAAGCCGAAGTAGTATTTAAGAAAGTGGTACCAAAGCGTCATTCACGGACTGAATCTATTTCGATTACAAAAATAAGTGATTTACCGGATATTAAACCTCCTGTCGCAAAGCAAGAATTCCAAATGATTGTTACTGAAGCTGAAGAAATAGACAAGTCATTTGAAAAAGACGAACCTTCCGATAAAATTTCTTCAGAAAGTAGCAGAGAAATTGAAATATCTGATAGAAAATCGTCCGAATGTATTTCGGACAGAATAAGTTCAGAAGATGCCGTTACTGACAAAAAGACTTCTTCTGAAGAAGAGCACATAAAAGAAGACTTAACAATGGATAAGGATAAACCAAAAGACATAACCAAAATTGTAACGGAAGTTTCTAAAGAAGTTGAAAAGGTTGATATAGCAACTAAAGGTGAAATGTTATATAGAGGTAAGAAAAAATATAATATTCTATTACAGGCAATAAAAATATGAGCCAACAACAAACATATATGTTGTTTTATTTAAGGTGAAGCAGACAAACGTCAATCAGTAACGTCAGTTGGTTCAGTTAGTGAGTTACGATTAGATGAAAAACGGCTTTCTGATGCACATAGCCTAACTGAATCAAGAGATTATACGTTTGAAGAATCTGAAGATGACATCGGAACTCAAGGCACTCATGTGGATATAACAAAGGAAAAATTGGAAAGCAAACAAGAAGTTGAGACTAAAATGAAATCAACTGGTACAAGAAAACTTGTTATTATTTAGTTCTAATCCAAAATAATAATCATTTTAATCATTTTTTATCCATCCACAGAGAAAATAAGCGAACAATCTAAACTTGCAAAATTGACTCATGGCGATTCATTGGATGATGTTGAAGGTTTTCCGGAAGACCATGTCGCTGATTATGTACACAAATTACCCCATATCGCAGAAGTCAGGTAAAAGCTAAAATATCTTTATCTTTAAAGCTTTCATGTAATACATTAAAATCCCTATTTGTGTCATGTAATACAATAAAACATTAAAGATAAAAAATAATATTACATGTTTTTATATTGCAGTTCATTACCGGATAAGCAAATAACTAGTCAATTTCTATACAAAGAGCGAGAAGAACAATTAAAAAGAGAAACTGTATCCGATGTAGTTTCAACAGAAATTAGGAAAATTTCCGAAGATATCAAGTTAGAAAAGATTGACATGAAGGAAACTGATGACCTAGCTACAAAGGAAGTTTCGAAATTAGAACCAGAAATAGATGTTAAAAAACAAGAAAAAGAACCATCTACAACTATTGATATATCGAGTACTGCAGAATCTCCTATTCCGCAGGCTAAACAGGCCCAATATACATCAGACGCATCTGTTGTCGGCGATAAAACATCTTCAGCTACAGAATATAAAACTGGTGATTCGGGAGAACATATAACAATTACAACAGTGACTGAAAACCTCGAGGGACCTTCTGGGGAAGAAATAGTACGAACAACTGTAACTGAAACTACTAAATATCCGTCTGGAAGAGAAACCGTATCTACTAAAGTATCAGAGTGTGTACGATCTCAGAAACAACAAATCATCTCATCCCTAGAAGATTCAACAAAACATTTAGATAGAAAAATCTTGTCTTCTGGGCCGATAGAAAAGGGTATTATAAAAGATGTCAGTGAAAGTAGCATTGGACAAGAAACAACGGAAAAAGACAAAATTGTTACGTCGAAAACAGAAACAAAAGTTGGTGAAATGGGTGAAAATATATCCATAACTACTGTTACAGAGACAATGAAAAATGAAGTTGGTGATGAAATTACTCGAATAACTGTAACGGAAACAATAACATATCAATCAGGAGAAGTAAAAACATCAACTAAAGTATCCGAGTCTATTAAATCTGTTTCTTTAGAAACAGATCATGTTCGTCAAGAGGAAAGTAAATTTAGTCAGTTTGTACCAGAGACAGTTTTACCTAAAGATCACGAACCATCAAAGAAGATTGAGACTCGCATCGGACCGTCGGGTGAAGAAATAATTATAGAGACTGAAACTGAAACAACTAGGTTACCAACAAACGAGGAAGTTATAAAAACAACTGTTACAGAAACTACTAAATATCCATCTGGAAAGAAAACAATATCAAGAAAAACATCTGAACGGATTGTTTCATTTAAAGAAGAATCGTATACTACCTTGCAATCTGAACTTGATGAAACTGCAATAGAAGACTCGCTGAAATATATGTTGCATAAATCGGATGAGCTTGCAGATGAAAAAGACAAAACTTCATCTACAGAAACTAAAACAAAAATAGGACCTGCAGGTGAAGAAATAACAACAACGACGATAACTGAAACTTCTAAAACTCCTTCGGGAGAAACGAAAGTTAAAGTGACTGTTACCGAAGTTACTAAATACCCATCTGGGGAAGAAACGATTTCTACTAAAGTATCAGAATCGATGAAATCTTCAGAAAGCCTTACCAGTAGTTCTGTTAAACAATCAAAAAAGGCAACTATTGATGAAAAAATTTTAGAAAGTGATGCAAAACCAGTGATGAAAAAGGATAAAAAAGTAACAGTGGGAATAGATACAACGCATAAACTTGTCATGGATGAATTACTAGCTCATGCGGCTGAAACGCAAGATAAGCTAAAAAAACACGATGTAACAGTATCAAGCGACATAAAAGGAGTAGAGCCATCTTCAGATGTTGACAAGAAACACTCAAAAGAAAAAATAACAAGTACACAAGAACTTGAAGGAACAGAAAAAGTCAGTGACAAATCAAAGGAAGTTAAGATAACTACGCCGAAAGATTTAAGCTTAAAAGAAAGTCAAGAAATCACCAAAGAACAGGTAGAGCCTCTAATAGAAGATATTTTACAGAAAAGTACAATCGTTGCTGCCGCTCGAAGTCCTGTATTGGAAAAAGATATCAAAACGATTAGTAAAGAAATACTTGATACAGAAAAAAGGTCTTATGATGCTAAAGTACCCCAAAAAGAAGAACGCAGACACTCCTGTATTAGTCCAGCAATATCACTTGAAAGAATAGCAGAGTCAGAGATGGAAGAAGATGCAAAGTTAGATATTGAAATTCCTGTAACTCCTAAAAAAGATGACTCAAAAATTGAAATGAAAAAATCAGACTCCACGATGAAACAAATGGCCGACAATATTGAAATAATAATCAAACAAGCATCGGAAGATCTCGATATTTCAGAAGAACTTGTCTTAGAAAAGGAAGAACCAAAAGAGCTACAAGGGGAAGTATCTGTAGACTCGATTATTGAAGAAGCAGTTCACACTGTCGAAGGGTATTTAGATAAAACTAAAGAAATAAAATCAGATGCTACTGATGTTGAACAAGAAGTAATCGTCTCTGAAGAAACAAAGGCGTCGAAAGAAAGACCAGGTTTAATAAAATCTCTTTCAAGAGACAGTGGTGAAATATTAATAATGCCAAAGAAAAAACAAGTAAGAACTTTTTCAGTCCAAAGTTCACCTGACGAAGTAGAGGAACAGATATATACAGACTCAGAGTCAGGTATGTACAATAAAAAATATTCACCAGTAACTTTGCTAAATATATAAAAAATAAATATAAAAACTTCTTTTTTACTTTCATTTGCAATTTAACCGTTTATACAGCATTTGTGCATATAATTCAAGTTATATTATTCTTGATAAGATGATTTCTTTCATGCCTATGTAGAATACGTATGACGCATATAACCAAAACTGAACATAATACGATTTAGCTTTATTGTTTGCTCTCTTTATTTAAAATACTTTTGTCTATATTTTCTTATATAATTTATTATGTATTTATATAAAGTTTTGCACCTTCTCAGAAGAAAGATGTCCCAACTGTGCAATATTTATTTTATTATATTTTTAATCCATTAAAGGTTAATTATATATGTAGTTGGTTTTATCGCCTAGCCTAATACTTGATTTTTATTAATGCAGATACTATATAAAATTAGTCTTACTTTTTAATTTAGATATGGATAAAGCTAAAGTTTTGGAAATAATTGAACCATCTTCTGATATTGATGGAAAACTACCGACTTCGAGCTTCGATATCAAAAAAATTCGGACGGATTCACTTGACGATGCTGACGATTTTCCAGAAAAAGAGGTATAGTATATTTTAAGTGTATGAAAATATGTTACATTATATTATTCTATATGTTCATAAATTAATTGAAAATAAATCACATAATTACTCTACCTTTAATTATAATTAAATGAATATTTTAAAATGACACATTATTTTGTAAAATGTTATTAAAGCCTTTTTCATATATTCTTTTTCTTTTCATTTAAAATATATTTATTTATTAGGCGGAATACTTTGAAGATGGTGGCAAATATACCGAGGAACAATTTTCTACTGGTGACTTAAAACAGAAAGAATTCCACGATATGTCCGGTCCAAGTTCAGTAACTCAACATGAATTTGGGGATGATAAATTAGGGGATAAATTCGTTAAAAAGACACATTTTGTAGATAGTATTTTACGGTCCGATTTAGTTTCTAAATCAACAACAGAGTCTTCGGTAACAACTGTGATCTCCACATTGACTAAATCATCAGACGATGAACAAAAATCAGTAGTAGAAGACGGAACATCAGCTGACTTATCTAAAATAAGTGGAGCCGATTTAGCCAAAGATCCATCTAAAACATCTATAGAAACCAAAGATGAATCCAGGATCGAGGACCAAACTGAAGATCGAGGCACGCCAGATTTGTCGAAGAAGTCTCTTGACTTAACTAAAGATTATTCAAAATCATCTATAGATAGCAAGGATACATCTCGTGATTTTGCGACAAATGAATTATCAAAAGATTCGACAGTCGATTTAACGAAGGACTTTTCAAAAGCTTCTATAGATAGTGTCAAAGAAACTTCGAGATCACTTGATGAGAAAACGTTTTCCGAAGAACATTCTTCATTCGACGTTTCTAAAACTTTAGCATCTGATGCTTCAGATGCCATAACAAAAAGTAGAGAATTTTTAGAAGAAGAAAGATCAGTATCAAGGATTATCCATGTATCGACAAGTTCTTCTCAAGAAACATCAATTATGACTGAAAGTAAATTATTCAGTGAGCATGATGATAAATCGTTAGATAAGACAAGAATATTGGATAAGTTTGATATAAGTGTTAAAGATGAAGAGTCGGGAAGAAGAGACGCGACGTATAAGATTGATGACTCTGTAGTAGAAACTAAAAAAATTACGTTTAAGGATGAAAAACAAGAAATAGATACTACTGATGACACGACAACAGAAAAAAGTGAAAAAGAGGATGAAATTGAAGCTCCTGATATGTCAGAACTAAACAGGAGATGTTCAAATTTACTTGAAGATATTTCTTCACAAGGCGCTCTAATTAGAATTGATTCTAGTCATGTAACTCATGGTAAGTCATTCGGAAAGTTTTATATTTTTAAATATAAACAATACTAAATGATATTGAGATTATTTATTATAAAATGTATGCATGGATATATTTTTTAAATCCAAATTTACATCCATGACCTTACAGTTGCCTTTGTTTTTCCGTTGGTTAAAATTTTTATTATTCTATGCGTATAAATTTATCCTTTAATCAACAAGAACTATGATGAATATTTTTTGAACGATGTTTGAATATTTATTTTTTTAGACCTTTCTTCGAAGTTTTCAAAGACACCACCGCCATCGCCCGTAGATTTAATAATGAAAGAAAGAGCTAAGGCTGAAGAAACTGTTTCTGAAAAATTAATTGGACTACAACCTAAAGGTATTTTTTTGATTCATATTAAATTATTTTCAATATATTCCAAACGTGATAAATATTTCTTAAATGACTGGTATTCATGTTACTTTTCCAAAAAAAGTAGTCGTATAAATTTTAATTTTTAAACTTTTTTGTTGGTTCGATTTTCATGCTAAACATATTTTTTGTTTCGGGAAGTTCAATTTCCTAATTTTTATTCATACATGCAATTGCACTTCAAATGCTGATTGATCATTCATTATTATCAGCTTGTAGAGTAGATTCTAATCGTTAGTAATATTTAGGTTCTGAATCATCATTCCTTGATGCGAGTAGGCAATCTCCGAGAGCTTCGTCAGCTGGAGACAGCTTGATTAGTGAAACTGAGGCTCATCAAAGCGGTTAGTATGAATACAAGTCGATCTGTCGGTCTATCAAACTCCTTACTTTTTATAGATATGGCTAGACTTAGCCATATTATTCCATCTATAAAATTCTATAATAAGAAAAGTACTTAATACAAGTAAATGATCTCTTGTTGATAAATGGCTTAATGCATACAAATTTCTTAAGACATACTTTTAATAATGTAATTTAAAATGTTTTTCAAAATGATGTTTACATTAGATAGTGGCAAAGTAGAGTCATAGCGAAACCTTACTCATTACTAATTGTTAGTAGATAAATATAATTCTAGTAAAATCTTCTTTTGCCACACTTTTATTTGTGCCGACTGTTGCATGTAATTTATAATTTATTTCTTTATAAATTTAAAGTGTCTCACCGCCGGAAATAAGATGGTATCATTTCAATGAGCACCTAGATTAGAAAGGTAGAATAAATATACATACTCGAAAATTCACACCACTACATAAAAATAATAATTAAAAATATCATTGAAATCAAACATTAAGATTAATTTGCAATAGTCACAGAAGTTATGCCAATATTTGTCGCACAGTAAATTTTACTTTGTTTCTTGCGGAGTCCTCACATTGCTTAGGTAAGTGAACACAATTCGAAAAAAAAATATTTCATCGATGTCGCTTCTTAAACTTTCTGACGAAATTAATTTATTTATCTGTTATTGATTAGCAAAACAATTTTATTTTCACTTCACATCAGTGTTCACCTTTGAGTAACGTTTCGCTTTGATTCAAAATCTTTTTCTCGTTTTATTTACATTTTGCCATCACATGAGCTTCCTTCACCTTCAACATATACATATCACAATTTATTTGTCAGTATAAATCAAAAGAAATAATTAAACGCTTTCATCGTTTCTATAATTATTGTCGACCCATTGTTGTTGAACGCTTTACTTACATTCACATCCATCAGTTTTACAAAAATATGTAAATGTATGTAAATAAATGGTTATATTATAACTTTTTTTTTACAAAATATTCTGCACTTTACCGTAAAATATTAAAATCATAATATTAAGGTATTTTTATTCGTTTTTTCCAGAGTTATTAACTGAAGCATCTAAAGCCCTAAGTGCCGCTGCAAGACCTAAATCACCAACAAAACACGTAGCTGATAATTTATCATTTATCAATGTTGACAAACCAACAATTACAACTGGGGCTATGGAACTCGTCGATCGGACAATTGAAAAAAGCATGGACGTAATTGATCAAATTAAAAAAGAAATGCAAGAAGAAATGCACAAATCAACATCTTCAGATACATTTTATTCGGAATCTAGGATTGAAACGTCTACATCGTCATCTTCAGTTCATAAAACTGTCGAAGGGTCTCAATTAAAGTTCCAAAGTATAGACCCAGAGGCTGTTATGTCAGACATGATTGCTAAATTTGGAACTACTGGTGAATACAGCACAGTACTTTCTCATAAAGAGACAGAAACGAGAAAAATATCAGGACAAGAATATTTTTCAGAAACTAAACAAGTATCATCTTCAGATGATGATTCTCTAATTATTAAAACCGAAACAAGTCATGAATTGCGAGGCCAAGAGCACGAGGTTAAAGAAAAAATGACAGTTAGGAGGGAAGGAGAGCAAACAGAAACATCTCAAAAGAAAATGGAAAAAGCTCATGAAGCAACAGCCAAAAGATCTGACGTTGAAACAAAAACTGTTTCTAAGAGCACTGATGATACGGATATAGTCAAAGTTGAACGAGAGTTTTCTGAACAAGGGCTCTACACTGGAAGACAGACCAAATCAGAAGAGAGAATGACTGCTATTAAAGATGAAACTGTTAAGAAAAAGCATGACGTGAAAATATCTGAAAGGGATTTATGTCATGAACAATGGGGTAAAGAATATTTTACTGAACCAGGTGAATTAGAAGATATTAAAGAAGACGATGATGCTAAGTCAAGAACAGCATTTTTAGAATCTAGCTTAAAAATTGTTGAAAAAGATGAAAGAGTTTCAAGCGTTGAAGTATCCGAAAAAGGTCAAGTAGTAAGCTCGAAGGTAGAACATCACAAAGAAGAATCAGTCATTGAAAGTAAAGAACATGACGATCTTAGTTCAGATGCTTCTCATATACCAAGTTTTAAAAGTGAAACCACTGATAGAAGAGGTTCATCTGAAGCAAGTCCTAAGAGTAAATCAAAATCGTTTAAGAAAGATGATGAAGTTTATGAAGTCGATTTTATAAAAGAAATAAAAGTTTCAACTTCGCCAGTTAAAAGTACGTTTAGTCGTACTGGAAGTCAAGACACCCATTCAGAGTCTGAGGTTGTTCCAGAACTTCCTCATGATGACAAAATAAGTGAAACTCCAAAGAAGGAGAAAATTACAAAATCTCCAATCAAACTACCCCATCAAGCCGAAGACTTAATACTAGAAGTTTCAGTTTGTAAAGAAGGCGTTAGTATCGTCGATGAGTTGTCGCAGACAAAACCGTCTGATTCAGCATCGCATTTACCTGAGGAAAGCTCTGATCATGTTTTGGAAATTAAAGTACTAGATGCAAAAGTTGATAGTAGTACTAAAATGACTAAAGCAAGTGATGTTTCCCCTGGTACATTTGAAACTTCTGAAGATGTAAGTATTACGTCTAAAGATGTAATGATAAAATCAGGCGAAAGCATTGATACAGAATACATGATAAAATCTTTAGAGTCCCATGAAGGTGAAGTTTTACAAAAGTCAATGGATTCAACAGTTAGCGCCGAAACATTACATGCCTCAGAATTTTCTACAGAAGCAGACTCAGCTTTTCTTACGGGAACGGAGCCTAAAAGAGAAGAAATGAAGCTAGTAAAAGAAAAAAGTACTGAAGATATATGTAGTAGTGGTTATGACACTGATTTCTCCTCTGCCGAGTTTCATGGAATGAAACTTGAGTCTGAAAGGGTAGCCTTGGATTCACTAATATCTGCTCAGCCTCTTGCTGACTTATCAGTTTTAGAAAAAACTATAGATGAAGTTAAGCAATCTCTTGAAGCAGCGCAAGTTGAAATAATTAGTGAAAAAAGTGACGGCAGTATTAAATATAAACAGTCCCCCTCTGAATTTCAATTCAAAATTTTAATCAGTCCCGATAGGCCTGAAGTCATTAAAGAAGAACCACACCATGCTGATGACCAGGCCGATAAAACAAGTCTACTAAGCAAGGAAAGCCAATTGATAGACAGCCAAAAATCGGACAGTGTTTCTCAGAAACTAAATTCACAGGAAGAAGCAACGTTTTCTGACGATGATAAAGAAACAGTTCATCATAAAGAATCAAGTCCTCCTTTAGAAGGAGATATTTCAATAAGGTCTGATAGTGGGCCCCATTCAATATTAGAAACGGAGAGTGACATTATTTTATCGGATAGAAATGGTTCTTCCAAAGGTAGCCCCGAAGTTAAACTTAGAACTCAAAAATATGTTAAGTCACAATTAGGTGTTGTAGAAAGAAGATCAGCATCAGAAATTGAGGGGTGGTCTAGTTCTGGTGAAAGTCATTATCATAGTTTTGAACACTCTGAAAGCAGACCTCTATCATCTGACGTAGAAGTAATGATGACGGCACAAAGTGGTACCGAATATGAAACGGCACTTACTAGCCACGATGTATCATCGCAGTCGTTAAGGACATCAAAAGATTATTTCACAGCTGGTAGTTCGCTTGCTTCAAGAGATAGTATGAAGAGCTTAGACTCAGATGGGTCTAGCCATGTTGCAAGTATAGATATATCAGATGCATCCGAAACCCTAGTTCCTTCAGCCAACGAGCTAAAAGAAGAATTAATGGAAAGTAGTACATACGTTGAACAATTTCTTCATGAACAAGAAAAAGAACAAGAATCTAAGACAAAAGAAACGAGTGATGAAGAAATTTCTGGTGAAGATGATGAATATAAAACTGACAAAGTTGAACTTGTGGGTAAGATGAAACGATCTCATGAAATGCGGTTTCAGCCGAAAGAAATGATTCCTGAACATTTTCCACTTGAAGGTACTTCTGAAAGTATTGAATTTGATGATGACTCCTTAAAAGATAAGGAAGGTTCTGATACGACCATATCCAGTCAATTCAAAACTGATGAGATTTTATCATCATCTATCTCAAAACTCGATATATCATCATCCCAGTCTCAATTAGATTTAGATAAAGAAGATATTCAGGAAGTTGTTACTAAAGTATCCGTACATGGTGAACATGCAGTACCATTTTCAGTTACAAAAGTAGAAAAACAACAAAGAGAATTTGTAGACATTGAAAGTGAAATCATTCCTGTTGGCTCGGCAGAGTATGAAGAGATTGAGAAATTCGGCAGTGTTACGACAAGAACTGATAAAGTACCTCAGGGTGATACTGCTCTGGTAAAAACTGTTATAAAAAAGGAAGAAACATTGCCTTCAAGTTCCATTTCCGAAACTTTGGAGGAAGTGAAAGAAGAATGTATCAAAAAAGTCGTTGAAGATATAAGCGTAGTACCATTTCCGATTACTGAAAGGCCACCTAGTCAAAGAGAATTCGTAGATATTGAAGATGATATTATTCCTGTAGGTACAAAACAATATGAAGAAATATTAAAATCAAAAAGTGATTCGTCAGTCCCTAAGACAAAAGTCGAAAAATCTGGTCTTAGAACACCTGAGGATAATTTGGAAAGTAAGCAGAGTTCTACATCAAGCTTAAAAACTCATGAACATCTTTCAACACCTCAGACACCTCTGTCTGCTCCAAGCCAGAGCTCTTTATCTACAGATAATGGACGAGAGTACGTCCTTGACGATATGTATGATATTTCAGAAACTCCAGAATTAAAATCAGAACTTATGACTGAAACAAGCAGGTCTGAACTCGTTGTTACTACAGAAGAAAAAACTTTACATACTTACGAGAAAGAACAAGAGTCTCCCACTAGCGATGAATTTGAAATGGTTGATAAACCAAGTGAAATGGATGACTTTGTTGTTATAGAAGAAGTTGCTAAAGAAGCCCAAGAAACTGATCCTGAAGGTAAAAGTATGCAGATAAAGGCACAAAAGTATGTAAAACGCCATGACACAGAAGTCGAAGAATATTTATCAAAAACAACTAAAAAGCAAGAAAGCACTAGCAGTGCTTCTGGGTCAGGGTCATTATCAGATGATGAAATTTTACAATATGAGCTCGAACAAAAACGATTACAAGCTCAAGAACTAGCAGAAATAGAAGCCGGTAAAAGGTGGATACAAATGCAGTTCGAAGGTGATCCGAGATATGATTATGAAAGAATACCTTTGGAAGATATTAAAGAAGAAGAAATGACTGACTTTGACGCTAGCCGAATTGGAAGCTTGAG
>DVVJ01000216.1:0-17647 GCA_018234505.1 Junonia neildi neildi
CGGTCAAGCCGTTTCGGAGGAGTATGGCAACGAAAACTGTGACACGAGAATTTTATATATATAGATAATAGCAAAGGAATAAGAATTTAATACAAAACTTGCATATAATCTACAATTTAAAATGTAACATCGACAGTGGTTTAGTAAACTTCTGCGTTTCTATACCGTCACGAGTTTACAATGTAACAATGTATTACACGATTGCTACAATATTGTCGGTAGGGTAGAAAATTCGTATATTTTAGAGAAAAATTCACGACTATGTTGAACATCATTTGGGATTGGCTTAGCTCACTTTAGGAGCCTTCCTGCACTCTGCTCCGCACCGGTGACCGCGTGGTAAGTAGTCGTTGCCACGCGAATCATAATATTTTTGCAAGATACATTTTTATCGTTGGTGCAGGAAATGTTTCTCATATATCTGTTTTTTTTGTTGTGGATATATTTTATATTATGATAAATGATAATTATATGGATGCGTTCTAGTAAAAAATGTTTTCTTTTTTAAGCTTATTTTGATTTGTAGGAAGTAGAAATATAACTATAATGTTAAATATAATAATCATAGTAATTTATGTAAAAATAGTAGGTGGTTTGTGTTTTTATTTCATTATTCAGCTTAACTTCTAAACCTAACATAAAACAAACATTTTTTTTATCCGCCTACCTTAATCCGACCGCTTCCTTTCGCATCTAATTTGGTTCTCTCGCTCTGTCAGGTTTAAGATAATAAATGTTCTTGGACGTATATAATTAATTTTCTATTATTAACAGATGAATTTTGCGCCTTTAATTTAATATATTAATTTAAACGTTGACCATAATAGTAGTGCCTAGCGAATCTGGTGTAAAGTCGAGATTAGTTTAGAAGCTTCTAGTGATATTTTTTATGCATACGTATGTATTTCGATATTGTTGTCTGTAACCTTCTATACAAAAAATATCCTTTATATATTTAAATATAACCACAGAGCATATTTTTGGATTTTATTTTCTGCGCAGTTGTAGTAAATTGATTTATAAAAGTCAAAAGCATCCAGATACATACCACACCGCATCCGGAAATGGACGCCATTCGGTTCTCTAACAATAATTCAATATTTCCACTACGGTCACGGTTCTGAGCTTTACTGCTGTTAACTTCCATCAAAATGAAAATTATTGCACTTCTTGTCACATTCACACGTTACATTTTTATCTTCTTTTATTATCTTTCGTTTTTTATCTTTTACTTTCAATTGAAATTTCTGATCAGATATACGTATCTGGTTTTAACAGCTACGTGTAGAAATTTATAAAAGTTGTGAAATATTAATCGAACAAGGTGGAATTTTATTGAAAAATATGGTACATATTTACAGCGACAAAATTTTATATACACTATGGCACGGAACATTTATAAAACTTATTCTAGCAACTGAATTTTAATACTTTTCGCGTTAGTTGAGAGTCGTATTCAAGATTTTGCGCCAAAGATATAGCTTGTTTTGGTTCGTGTGTATAAATAGAAGTTCTTTGGGTATATATTGAATATATGTTGAAAGATGCAATACTATAATTCAAACACTGATTAGTTGTTTGTGGTAAAGTTGGACAGCAAATCGGAACACACGTAGCTAAATGTTAATTAGTACTACTTCCTGGTATTGCGTTCTATCAAATCACGTTAGTCAAAGAGTTTTCCATGCACTAGTAAATATACTCTATATTTTCTAGTGCATGGAAAACTCTTTGACTATAACATATCAAAATACATTTTCCATGTAACAGTACCATGCTATATCTATTGAAACAATTATGGTACATGTACGTAACATCATTTTAGGAAAACAATCAATAAAAAATCACAATACCAACACAAAGATAGGATACTCAGACATACAGGTGGGTATACAAACAAAACGTTAGCAAAACATTTACATACAGCCGCAGATTCAGCAAACCATAAAAACAGTCGAACTTATTCCCACAAAACAAATATTTAATTTCCAACATAGGTAGCTCAATTAGCGAGATCAAATAATGTTCCATTCATGAACAAAATACGAAAGAAACCCTCAAATTGGGGCGATATGATTCTCTATTGAATTGACTCCGCCGGACCTCGGCAAACTTTTAAATTTATTCCGGTTTACTTTCCTTAGAATCGTTTCTCTCTCATTTTTGTAATTCAGCCCCGATATCCACCCAATATATAAATCCGAAGGTTCTCAGCGGAATGCAATATCTTTCGAGTGGAATATTACTTGATTTTATTGTATTGATTTATAAGACGAAATGGTTTCGCGAGAAATGAACAGATCTTCTGATTTTTTAAGGAAGTCAGCCTTTGAATATTTCTTAAGTATTCCCTAATTGACTTTTATAATGATTATTCAAATATTTAAATAAGAAATCTTTACACAAAAATTAGATATATTGACTGCAATTAAGACAATTATGTCAATAAAATAAAAATGTGAAAGTCATCAATTTGCCAAAAAAATTGGTTTCGTATAAATTCAATCAAGATATAAGGAAACTATTCAGCCAAAGACCAGAATTCTTTAACGAACGAGAAAAAAATGTCTTCTGATTAATGCAATCGGGCTAAAAAAATATTTCAATCCGAAAAAGATTATTATTATTTCATACGTAAAACATAACATCACTAATGCCGAATCCAACGAATAAAGGATATCGATTTCATCAGCGGCGTTCGATGTATCGAGACGTGAAATCTCCTGTGTGAGAAATGTTCCCGTTAGCTCGATAACTACGAGCCTTACCGGAATCGAGAACTCATTTCCACATAAAATATTATTCGAAGTATAAACCAATATTTTCCTTTTCTATTCCACTCTGTCGTATTTGTTTCTCAAACGTTTTAAATGATTGCTCGTTACGTGCTTTGGTTAGAATATAAATCTTTTAAGGACGTTGTTCTCGTGTACTATATATTTTTTCACTGTTAATGATACTCAAACATTTTCAAAGCGAGATTACAGAATAAATATCGTTAACTTTCCTATACATATAAAGCCAACGACTTGGTATATCTAAGAATATTATTTGTGTTGCCTGTGGTTAGGTCAGATATTCCAACGTTTGGGAATAGCCAAGCAAATAGATACCGATTTTTCAAATAGATTTAAAAAAGGTTTTCGTTATTCTTGTTATATATTACAGTAGTATTTCTCGCTGCGTACGTCAGCTAACCCTTCATTAGCAGTGCGGGTCTTTCCCCCAGATCTATTTGAAAAGCAGTGTTCTTGAGACGGTTCTAATTTGTTTCTTTTCAAGCACGGTTCGTCCCATCCACCGGCTGATTACGTCGGGGTTATTTTTCACTCTTCTGTCTGTATTGCCTGTGCTTGTAATTTGTTTAGGTAGGCATTGAGAGATTCCGACCTCTTCGAATGAGAAATTGTTCGTTATCTCAAACCTACTCCGTCTAACGAACTATTTATTGTATCGGTCCCGTTATTCAGCAACGATTGATTCTCTGCGGGTGACGATTTATGATTTAATTTGTATATTAAAGATTTTATCAATTTACCGTTAACAAAATGTTACTCGAATATTATCTGTAATATTATATCCTCAATATTGAGGTGTGTTAGTGAAAGCAAAGGAAAATCCCGACGAAATGAACTAAAACCATCATCTTTTTTAAGGAAGCTCGTGTGGGCGTGACTCGAGCTCTGACATGTTGCGACATCGCTTACTCGGGACCATTAGATAAATTGTCGTTCCAATAAATAACGAACTACAAAGAAATACTCTAATAAAACTCGACAACGTTTCAAGTATTTAAAAACGACGGGAGAAAATCTTTGAACAGTCTAAGCAAGCAAACCGTATGGGTCTTTAATCTTCTCTTGGTTAACGTCTTATGTACCTAGATCTTTCTACTTTCTAGACCGTCCGTATCTAACAGATTTCTTTTTTTGGCACAAAGCAAATACAATTTAAATTTCTAAGTGCAGTTCTTGAGTACGAGCCATTACAATTTTAGATTAATTTGGTTTCGCTCATGAAAAAGTCCATAACAATCTACACCAAAAACAACCATGTATTAATACGAACTGCTTCGAGCAGGAATAAAAGTAGGCCTAAAGGCACATTCATTATCACAACACCAGAACGACCGTCAAATTTCTTTATTGGTAAGATATTTTATTACATATCGTTAGTGGCATGTTGATACTGGCTTTTGTTCTACAGAATGCTTCTAACAAGGTGCCTCTCAACTTCTTACGGACGTGTGAAGATTTGATGCCGTATCATGTTTTGCCTCATGGAACACTTACTTTGCGTCGTTATATTTTGCTCTTGCTCTTAGTTAAGCAGAGCACGGGTTAAGTTTCAATTTTGAGTTGCAAGTTAAACAGCAACATTGTCTGTTGATGTTGTGAATATTATGTGTATACAACGTTGGATAATTAGCAGCACGAAATATTTTTAAGCGAAGGTGGAGTTGTGTTTTTGTAAAATATAATAGCACGAAGTGATGTCGCTGTTTTTAACTTTAAAAAGACAGATGTCAAGAACAAACATTTGTGGTTATATTCAAACGATTTAGAAGACATAAGCCATAACACTTGAAAATTAACGTTTTAGATATCAAATTCATATGCCAAAAACGATTCCAAATTGTCGAATTGTAATAGCATCGCTGGTCGTTAAAGTAAATGAGGCGTTTATCTTAATAAAGCTAAGTATGATTTTGATAACGGGCTGAGAGTAAAAACGTAATAAACTTGCCATTATTACGTTCGTGGGTGTCGTAAACGTTAACGACTATCGTTACTATTCTTGGGTTCACGGTAAATTGTTTTCGTTGAAAGCGAACAGGTCTTTTAATGAACAATGAAAATATATAAAGATATAAACTCTTAGGCAGAATATTAATAGCCACATTATATCAAATGTTAGTATTAAACTTTGTCTATATACAGTTCTAGAGTTCAAAAACAAACGTTATACTTTAGCGGTTCCTGAAGAATAGCCTGTGTTCAAATTTAACACACAGAACCTAAAAGACAAAATTATTATGAATATATAAGTCTGACAGTCTATTTCAGTGATCACAAGAAACTATAGTGATCCTCAAGTGACTCCACAACTTGTGAAAAACTCAACTAAAAAGAACAAATAACTGGATAATTCAATCTTAAAAACAACGCCCATAAAAGTGGCACAGATTATAAATACTTATTTATAATCTGTGATTTTACATTACCTATATTGTATTGAACTGCAAACAGCCAAATTGTATGGTACATATTAAATTAATTCTACTCTTTCTCCTTGGTCCAACCGAAATTTATGCCAGCGGAACTGCGGGTGGAAGCTAGTACATAATATAAAGCCAAAGTAGCATCATCTGTATAACTGGAAATGTTAGAATTAACTACATTCCCACATTAGTGTCCGACTAAAGGGTCAGATTAGTACCTTCTATCCAAGCCATTCTTAGCTCTTATTACAAGGGCGTAAGGGCGATGTCTTCAATGTTATATACAGCGTGTTTGATTCTGTTAAACTAAGGCATGTACATACTTGTTGCAAAGTTACTCCTAATTACCGACACGGAATTCGGATTTTCTCAGTTTTCCCTGTGGGCGGAATTAGGGATAAGTGATGAATGATTTATTTTGTTCAGTTTGCAACTGGTTTGAGCCTACTTTCCGAATGCGGGAAAGTAAGAGTCATCTTGTATTTATGTTTTCTTTTTTTTTGCGAGAAACAGGTGTAAAGGTTTATAAATACTATATTCACAATCTAATGTTTTAAATGTGAAAGTGACTTTGTATGTCAGTCCACTCAAAATTATTTTATGCGGGAAACAACTACTATAGTAGTTATTACCAAGAATATATATATATAGAGATAAAAGTTTGCGGAACTAAGGAACTGATTAATTTTTAAAGCAAAGATTGGGTAGTAAGTTAATATAAGCAAATAGATAAAATCTAAAAGATAAAATAAAATTTCCAAAGACCTTAAGCTCCACTTTAGTGAAATACTTCTAAACTTTATGCTGTAAAACGTACCGCAAGGTTACATCTTTCGTATCTCAGTGAGACTCGTGAATTCCATTATGAAAATGAATAAACAGTGAGGTTACACTTCAAAAAGTTTTATTCATTTTGAAGCGACCACCACAGGAGGCGAAAATCACCCACGGACGTTCCTTCGGGCGGCGCTGTGAAAAATTATTTTTATAACTACCCACGTAATGCAATTGCAAAATGTTCATGTTATTTTGAAGTGTTACTATTTAAATTTTATGTACTCATATAGCTAGAAACTAGAATATATATTTTATTTAACTTACCAATATATCGCAGTTTACGAAATATGTAAATCTACAAAAAAATGTTATTCATTTTAAAACTTGGCACCGACTTCAAAGTGTTGCGGTGAATATAACCTTAGAACCTTTTAAATTAAATTGAAACATAATGCATATTTTAACGCATTATTTTCCTTGAAGCCAGCTAAATTCTTACAAAGGATTCCGAGAATCATCAAAGCATCTCAGTTTCGGATTCCGTATTCCAGGTACATATTAGCTGTATACTGACAAATGAACAAAAGTCTTTCAAAGCAAGCGCACCGCTAATGCTTTGCCAGTACGTGGTCCCCAGGGCTTGGTAACTGCGGAAAAAACGTGGTTTTTAGGCCACGACTCCATTGTCTATCTGAACAAACCGTCGCTCTCCACTAATTAAGCTTTTTGTTAGTAACCTTGTTAAAATTCTACGTTCAACAACTGTTTTCATAGGCATTACAATTGAAAACATAAATTTTTATGCGCTTAACGACCGCCGTGATAAAATACGTTGAGTGTTTTTATTTTTTTAATTAATAAAATATATCACAAATGATTTCACAAAATTTTTAAATTGTCATCCTATTTTTTGCAGGACAATATTTTATTATATACTACGCCACAAAAGGACTATGTATTGAACACGTGGATACTAAACAATAGTTTAAAAGCCGAGCCCATTTCGTACTACGAGAAGATGATAAATAAAAACCTACATATGTCAGAAAAACTCAAAAAGTCTAAAACATATTTTCTTGACAATAGAAGAGAGTTTCGTTCAACAGAAAAGCATCTACAATCCAATTTCAACATAAATTCATCTAATAATACTTTCAAAGAACTCCACTTGAAGCCAGACTCGAATACATCGACAATAGATTCTGCAATTGCCCATCTATATGGTACAACCTTTACTGTTTTCGCTGCGTTTACATACACTACACTTGACATTTGCTACTGGAGCGAATATTCAAGCACTACTGTATTTGTTGAGGCCACCAACCCGACCCTAAGCAAATAACAGAGCCTAAAACTGCCTCTATATCTGGAATAGTGAATAAACTTGTGGACTCTCGTGTATGGGAGACCGAACTCGATGTTATCGTGATAAAATTGAAAATCGTTTGAAAGGAAACAGACATGAACAGTGAGGATCGAATCGAAAAGATGAAAACATTCATCATTGTGGTACTTACATAAAAAGAGTCCGTACTTGCATTTACAAAGAAATGGTTATATGATTATTGAGAAACTACCTCTCTCTAGGAATTCAAATTATACTATATGAGACACAATGAGTTTATAGCATAAACTAGTTTTAAGCACAATTAGTCATTCCTACTAATTTATTAAAAATATTATGGAATAACAGAAAAAAAACCATTGTTAAAATTCGTGTTTTTTATATCGAGGAATAAAATTCTGAATGATGTGCATCTGACAATTCTAAGTGACGTGTGATGGATTAAATTTCGTATGGATCTTCAAGAATCCTTTGCCCAGGAATGGAACAATATTTACCTGTTGTTGGCTATTTCTACACTTTATGGTTTTCGTATCCGAAATTTCGGAATATCTTCCGGAAGTCACTTTAAGCCCAAGCAGTTTAAATGAAACCACAAGAAACGAGTCCCTTAACAGAATAGAGTCTTCGAATTTCAGCAAACAAAACAACAGCTAAAACAAGCGTTCTTACATCCGAAATTTTACCGCGCCCCAAATTCTTGGTTTGTTCAGATAACAAAGAATCCATTAAAACATAATAATATTCCTAATTAAAAGCCAAGGGGACTAGCGGAGAAAAATTAGTCGATTCAACGCGATACTTTACAGATCATTAGTTTTCAAGATTGGGTCCGTTAGGTGAAATTCATGGCTTCCAAAAGGCCTAGGGCGTTTGAAGTCCTTCCCTGATAATTGAAAGTGGCGCTTAATTTCACGTGTGATCGCCTGCGGGATTTGGGGACGTATTTAAAAGTCGTGGAGTTTCGGAAATGGTTTATTACTGTTGCAAGATTTATGATTGGATGGCATCTTCGTAATTTGCCGAAGTTTGGTCCTTTGGATTATAAATTGTCGCTAAATACTATTGTTATGCGATATTAATGTGCTGTTAACATAATATAAATCATTATGTTTTTCTGTGAATATGATTTATCGCCATTATTTGCTTTTATTTAACAAGTCATGTCATGTCGTAATATGTTCACCTTAAAGACCTTATGGTTAGATTTTTCCAAGCTCAGATCAGATCAGATCCTTCAAAAATCATCTCTTTATTTATTGTTTTGCAAGCCACAAGCGGGAAGCAAGAAATAAAAACAATATTCAAACGAGCATACATACTTAAAAATCTCCCTGAATATACCACATAGAAATGCTTGAAAAACCTAAACATTTCCAAGACTTGGGAATAAAAAAAACAGACGAACGCCCACAAAGCGAGACGTGTAAAAAGGTCTCGTTAGCAGCTTCCTTTCGTCCCATATTGAGATGAATTATGCACCAGCATATAGCTCTATAGCCTAGTGAATAATTCCGACTGATCGATTTTTACTTCTCTATATGATTTCCTTTAAAAGTTGCTACCAACGAAACGATATGTTTCATTGAAATAACATTAATTAATTTTTACGTTGCTGTTTTATTCTGAATCGTATTTTTGCTTTAAAATTGCAAAAACTTTTTGAAGTCTATGTAATAACTTCATCATAAAATAAACTATCATCGTTATCTATGTTGCTTCTGATAAGGATCTGTTCAATTTTGCATACACATTTGATGGATGCATCTAAGATATTTTTCCAAATGTCTAACAAAACATGGTCTTCGAGATTAGGTTCGGGGCTTTTATTTAAGTTTATGGTTTGCCTTTATTGTCGATAATTAAAACAAAAAATCGTCTTACAATATAAACATCGTCCAATAATTTTGAGTATTCAAATATGTACCTATGTATTGATCTATAATATTAATTCCCGCTAGAGGTTAGGTTAGGTTAACCTAACCCAAGTTGAGTTGGGTTTTTATTTTATTGCAGCTATTTGTTTTGTTATTGATTATTACCTAACAAAGCATCGTCTTACAACATCTGCCAATAATTTTGAGTATCCAAATATGTATTGATCGACATACCAATAGTATCCTACCCGAGGTTAGCCGAGACATTCCATGCTTCATCCGCCTCGCCGATCCCATTCGTTTTAATTGGCCTTTTTCGAGTTAGTAATGAATTCGATAAGGACCAATTACACATATATTTCAATGAACATACAATACGATAAAAGTATTATATGAAAAAATCATTCAAATAAATTTAAATTTCAATATTGAATCTGTGTTTAAATAAAACCAATATAAACAAGAAATATTGTCTGTAATATGAAATAAATATTACCGAATTGCTAATAAATAATTATAGCCGATATTATAAAATTACACGACCAATATTAAATATATAAAAAACATCTCAGTGAAAAAATGTTATGTAAAACACTTTGAAAGTAAAAACAAACATAATCCACACAAACAGAATCTTTTCATCGATACAAATATCGAGCGAAATGTAAACTCCAATCCAGAATTTGAAACCACGGTGAACTTCAGAAACAAAAGCAAAGATACATAACAAGATACTCACCAAACCTACACAATAAAATAAAATTTCCGAATTTACACTAAATCGTCGTAAAAGCGTGGGCAAATTGAAAACAGTCTACACCGGCTCGTTATAGAGCCGACTCCACCATTTATCTTCATTCTACCTTTGAATGGAATTGCCGGCGACGTATTCCGCAACTCAAACGATAGAACTACTTATTATTTCGAGCAGTTCAAGCTTAACGATTTGGACCGAACGCGAGCGCACCTGTCTCTGGCCCCCATCTCTTGCGAGGCTCCGATATGTTGTACGTAGTGAAATAACGACCCCGTAGTGAATTTAAGTTTAACATGCTCAATGGAGGTACTCGCTTGTAACTAGTACAAAGGTTCGGCATATTTGGATCTGTTAAACATGTTAAACTTAGATATGTAATTTAATGTTTACTTACATTTTGCTGGTAGTATCTTACGTGGCCAAAATGTATTCGATGAATTTAGTTTTCTGAATTATGAATGCCGTAGCTTGAATGTTAGTGGACCGGTATTAATTCCAAGTGTACCGCAAAAAGCTGCCCCTGTTATATTATACTGCCAAAGTTTCGAGTAAATTAAGATATATTGTCTAAGGAATATTAATCTGAATTCTCTCTAAAATTGCTCTCCAAAATTATTACGCTACCAAACGAAAACGTGTAACAGTCGAAATAATAATTCCGACGCACATTTTAAAATATAAAACTTAATCCAGAAGGCAAGCAGAATTTATTAAGTCCGCGGTCCGACATCAAAGGCCACAAATGAATATAAAATCATGCGCCCACTCGGCGAATAGGTCATCTCAAAGTTTCACTTTCAAAACACATTTCGAATTCATTTTGAAACTGAACGTAATTAACTATAACAGAGTAATTTGCATTTATTTGTGAATGCTCAGTGAGGCGTGTGACCGGGAGCTCGATTCCGAACACCGCACTGTTTATGAAACGTTAACGTACCGAAGAAGTTAACCCCGGGGGGAATTGACGTCGTTTAATTAAGCAATCTCTATTATACTAATGGTGTATATCCAGAGTTGGTGGCTGATGACGATCCCATAGGATGCGCTCACAATTACGATAATGCAGCGGAGACAATGTAGTGACGGTGCGGCAGAGTAAAAGTGCCTACCGTGGGCGGATTTTGTTTCATAACAGTCCAATTCATTGGCCATAGCGTACAATACATCAAAGCTTTGACATACATCATGAGAAGTAGTTAATGTATCAGTGCGGTGCTTTGTTTCAAAGGCTATTTTGTGTGGCTAATGAGCACATATTGTTTCGCATCCAATATCAATCAGTAATGATTCATGAGAGAATCAGAGTAGTACACAATTGCAAAACTTTTATTGCCATGAAGTAGACCTATAACGAAAATAGCCTACTAGAAACTAGAATCAAAACATTAGACATGCTGAAGTGTTGCAAGCTTCCATTGTCATAAGACGTCAACAAAACCCAATATGGCTGACAATCATATATTTTAATTTAATAAAGGAAAGGTTTACTTTTCTTCTAATTAATTTATAGAGTCATTATTTTCAATGGCATCTAAATATTAAAAAGTTTATCATAAACGACACTCATTGATTCTGTTCAACTAATAAGTGATTGTATGAACAGGATCATCATTCACCGCTTTTCGCTCATAAATTAAACCCCGGCATAAAGAAGGTTGGCTTTTGTCCCCTCTCCTTTGTCGGTTACAGATGATCGCACGTGACTGGCGTACAAAACATACAATGTTTAGACTCGGTTTGTCGGATCTCCGACTTGTTTGCTTTACCAAACGTTTTTGATTGACAGAGTACCGTGATATGTGGGTTACCGTGTGCAGTCCGTTTCATTGTATACCGATATTATATTGTTTGTTTTGATGCATTATTTTCTAGAAGTATATTCTTCGATTTAAGTTGGTGACTGGGCTATTTAGACAGATTATTAAGTTAGGAATTATGGGACATTTGCAAAGTATTTATAATAGGGGAAGGAATGGGGGTAATAAAAAAACCGAGTCGCATCACTTGTATATAAAAGTGATAAGTTTGTTTGTTTGACTTATTTAAGTATCTAAAAATAATTTTTATGTCAACATATTTGTTGCGGACTGGGCCATAAAATATCACGATACGATCCATAAGACCTGTAACTTAAACGCGTTAGAACGAAGAACAGCTAATATAAGTAAAAAGGTAAACCGGAACTGACAAAACGCCGGAAAAATTAAACATTCATAATTATTCTTCATGATGTTATTTTATACTTACTAAAGCTTTATTTAATGAAGGTAAAGGTGGGGTTATTTTGACCGTGTCTGTTGTATCCTTTATACAATTTGAACTGGAACGGATTATGCTGCGTTGCCCGTGCTGGATTATTCACTCATGTCGGTTGATGTGTAATTAATTTTGTATTCGTTGAACTGTGTTATACTTTTATATAAGTTTTATCGTTAAAACCGTTGCAGTAAATATCAATTTCTTTTTGACTAGCCGTTTGGAAATTGCGTCGAGTAATTCACCGATTAACTTCTGCACTCAATTACTTACAAGTATACTATAGCTGCTTTTCTTTATAAATCCCCTCTTTATATTGTATTTAAATATTCTGTTACAGACTTGTTAATATTTTTGTTGCTACTATCATTACCTAACGAAGCATGACAATAGCAATATGTACCTGTGTCACCTGCACGTAAATAATATACTTAAATAGCACTTCATTCATCAAAAACCACAGATAACAATAAATTAACCAAAAAAATCTTTATATGAAAATCACCCAAAATTAAATTAACCTCCATTAAAGTATAAAGGGTAGATCCTTTACCTGTTATTAACAAAGTAACATAAGCCGAGAGTATCCACAAGGAATGCAATTTTAAAATACATTAAGTAAGTAAACTGAGGGAACAGAACGCGCCCATAATCTGGCGTTAATTATTCCACAGTAGGGCAATCGGGCATTGTGTTCAACAAGGGCTCAGGGAAACCAATTAGCCTCAACACACCAAGATCTCGCCCAATTTATATATGTGTTAGATTATGTGTGTGCAAAACTGATTGTGAAGCGCGATCTGTTGACATATGACCGATGTTGCGACCAAAAACACTCTTGCTGGTGAAATGATATGAAATTCAGTCTAGAATTCCAATTGGCTTGGATTGTAGCGTCAATTTTGTTAATCACCATTAGTAGTTAGAGTAACTTCTAATGAATAATACTAGCATATTTTTTTTAAATCAAAAATTTGATAGATCACTATTGTTTGACATTATATTGTTTTTTTTATTGTGATCCATGAACCTACATTTTTTGTACTATATATAAAGATTGACGTAGTTTGACAATACTTAATAGTTTAATAAAACAACTGGACACTGATGCTGCATATCAAATTCAATGCTTAAAAATCCTAGTAAAATCAAGGCCCTGATTAAAAACCTTCAGTCTACGAGGGCTTTTATAGAACGTGTGTGATTTGAACATGGTAACGAATTCGTTTTAAGTTGAGAAATGTTTGAGCGGGCTAACTTTTGTTAGCAACTTTATTAATGCCGTACACCCGTGGTTTTCGGTGCTGTGATTTAATTTGAACAATGATACTAAAAATAATTTAAACTACATATAAAGTTATTTTTGTAGTTATTCCTAAAACTTTGACAGTATATTTCTATTCTGTAAATATTGCCTGCCTGTCATATCGGTTTACCTCAAATTAATACGAAAGCGGAAAATAGAAAGATATAATATTTTAACATCGAGCTCGAGGCGCGCTGTTGAGGGGTAGCGACCCCACGGACCTGAGTGCTCCCGGGGGAAGGCCCTGTTCTTCCTCTCCGGCTTGCCTTCACTGGCCGGTCGGAGTGAACACTGACGAGGAACAGATCCCCCACCTCTGGCTTGACTTATCCAGACACACACCCCCCCACACACGCTTCCCAAACGTCCGGGACACTATTGGCCCGTGATCTGGCACAGTAAAAACATTATAATATACAATATACGATTTAACGTTTGAAACGTACATAAGTAAATAAAAGTAATGCAGTAAAATAGTAAATATTAAAAAACCACTTCCTTTTTAAAGTCGGTTACAGAGGAATTCTGCTATAGCATATTATGGATTTGTACATGACATCCTCACATCAAGAACCGACGTATAAGCAAAAATAACAAAGGAAATCTTCCCTTATCTGTCCAACTGACATCCAATTCAGTTGTAACCGAAGCTAAATATTTACGAAAATCGCCCTCACCTCATTGTTTAATGAAAAAAAAGCGAAAAGAAAAGGCAATACTTAGTGTTTTAAAACCAATATATATTCTTGTTCTCTTAAAAAGAAACTTGGACCAATAAATCCTCTTTAACGAAACACAGCACGTAAATAAGTTAGGGGGAAATCTTTAAAAGCTACGGCTTACCTCACACATTTCGTTGTTTTTGTAGTGAAAGAAGTAAATTGTAATCATTCATTAAGCGCCGGGGATTCACGACGAAATAAATAATTTAGCAGGACAGAAAAAATAAATGTAGTGAGTTTATTTAAAAGACCTTAAGATATTCACTATAGTTATAGTACTTATGTGTACTTTATTTATCACTTTCAGTAATCAAGGCCCTTATTCTCTATGCCAAATCAAAACGTATTTCTATGTTGAAACACGTTACTATATTAAAACCGTATTCTCTATGACATTGTGAAATTTAAATGTCAGGTTACGTGGCGCGTTCCATGCTGTCGAATAAGTGATTAAGATATTAATAAAAAATAAACCGGTAGCCTTTTTTGAAATTTTTTTAATAGAAACGGATCGTACCCAAGATGTAACGTGCTATGGCAAGATTGTTTGACAAGCACGTTATGACGTCATCCGTTTTGGGCACGTTACGTATCGTGACATAAAGAATACGGGCCCAGAGTTATATTCGTCTGTAATGGTGTATACAGTATCTGAATATTATACTGTCATAATTTTTAACTGTATGATGTGTCTTATTAAGAAAGAAAATACAATCCATCATTTTTCAAATCTTCTTCCTAGCATTTTTCCCGGAATTAACCAGGGTCTGCTTTATTCTAGCCTAGGTTTGACAGGTTACTGATTTTTATGCAGTGCGATTGCCGTCTGACCTCCGCAACTCAGAGGGCAAGCCAGTAACCATTTAGACTAGAATATTTTACCGACTATGAGCAACGATCTTTATCAGGTGACTGTGATACCAACCGTCCATCATTTTTCAAATATTTAATAAATTATTTTTTTATAATAAGCCACCGTCAAAATATAAGTCCGTCGAAAATATTAACGAATAATGAACGTAATTTAATCATTTATATTTAAAACATGGATTTAAGTGTCCATAAAATTACATGAAACATATACCGCGAACCCGTTAATATGAAAAATTCGTGTTCGAATGACTGAAATATTTAAGGCTGTATACACACGGCGACCAATCACTTTGTTATTTTCATGTGTAGGTCGTTATATTTTACTGAATTTCACCGCATAGCCTCTGTGTAAATCTTGCTGTAAAAATAAAATTAAATTGTATGCGGCAATGATATCGCCAACCAAACTAAGTGCATTTTTATAACGAACGTGTCTTTCCCACATATTATATTTATTTTAAACATGATGTAGGCGTATTTATGCACGTTATTGCACATAAACCTATACGTCTATATCGAGTAATGTTTAGAATTCTTATTATTTGCTTGTACCTCAAACTTGATGACAGGTATGTGTCGCCAAAACATTCGTTGCAGCGTACGAAAACTCTCATACGTTGGAAAAACGCCAAGTATGAAAACACCCTTAACAATTTCTCACAAACATCATGCAATAAGTCTCGTGTGTCATTGTAAATGGCGTGTTTTGACTTAAACATGACTAAGTGCGCTACCTAACATACCTACTGAAGACATCTTTGCAGCGTAATTATGCGTAGTTCGCGTAAAATAATAATGTCCGCTTAGGTGTACGCATGTATGCTCTTCAACACACTTAACACTTGGATTCTAAGACAAATGATAGAGCGTTTAAACGCCGGGTTTATATTATACATATACATATTCTATATATAAAGATACTTCAACGGTCGTATCTACTTGCTTGCACCTTTCACGTCGACGGGAGACGTACCCCGAAACGGACGTTTCAGCGCTCCAGCGTACGAAAAACGCACAGTATGTAAACAGCCTTAATAATTTCTCAAAAATATCGTACAAGAAGTCGCGTGTCTCGTAGTAAGTTGCGTGTCTCGGTGTTATATCACGCTGACCCCATCCCGATAGCGGGGTAATTTTTACTATAATATTACACCAATTATACGAAACGCATCAGTTTACGGGATATACCACGATTTACTGGTCTAACGCTTGATATGATAGATAATACTGGTGTAAGTTGAATTTTTTTCACACTATGGAATTGTAGCTGTGTAGGGTCTTTTTTTAAATTTATTGTTGTCGATATTATTAACGATGCGAGGATATTTTTTAATCGACCGTATTTATATGTGCGTATTATTATGTGCGTATCTTCGTACAGAAATTGGTTAGATAATAATAAAATAATAGTTATAATATATGTATATGATTAGAAATATGAGTTATTTATAATAGTAGTAATCATAAAAGCACCTTTATACAATATATTACATAAAACTTAATCGAGAACTCTATAAATTATTTGCCATCCTAAATAATTAAGTAAAATTAACACAGCTCGCGATTTCCGTTATGTAAAATTTCGTGCATCGTGGCGTGATAATTTTTTTATATTCTTAATTTACTATTATTTAAAATATATTTTAAATAACATTTAGTTAATATGTAACCAATGAAACAAAAGCTTATAACATGACTACATATTTCACGTTCACGCTTTAACCATATTAATTATATCGTACAAACATTCGAAGTCAATATTTATACGTAGACAATGTAAAAGTCATATGTTATGAATGTTTTCCTCGTCGATGTCAATAGACAGACATCCAGAGCGTATTGGATTAATATTTACACGGCATGGCAGTCGGTAATCGCATTATACTTTTATTTGTTGACTTTTAATATAATGTCGTACTTTTATTTTATATATATGTATTTATATTGTTATTAATTTTCAGACATGATTATGTAGAATAAAACACTCTAATAAAGTTATTATTACGGTTTTAACTACAACGATTTATTAATTTAAAATATACCTTTTATAGAAGGATAGATAAAATATACGCATAAAATAAGTAGAAAAGACATAATATTTGCTCCCAACACGAGACTACAACGATTTACGTACAACAGAATTCATAGCAACTTTTCAACTAAATAGTTTACCATTTACGTTGTAAAAAGTAGACAGAGAAGTAAAACAGATTACATTTATTTGTATAATTCCCAAGGATTCAGCGAGTACTGCATGTATTAATAAAAACATCACATTAAAGTGCATTCAAAAAACCAATTTAAAATGTCAAATTGCATATCTGAGACGAAAGTTTAGACTTCGAAGCAGTTTTAAAAATAGCGTGTTCCCATTCCGCTAACGAAGGCAAAAAGTTGCTAGAAATATAAGAAGCAGACCTAAGTTGAGTTGCTAAAATTATATACACAATTATATGTGTATTATAGAGCATTCAGTAGGTATCAAAAAGGGTACCATTGAAAACCAGCAT